>JAFEMH010007100.1:55000-67500 GCA_022495995.1 Adenophora triphylla var. japonica
TCACATCACAAACAACAACTGTAAAATAGACCTCACAGTTGTTCTAAGAACGAATGACATAAAAACAGTGAAATCTATCACACAGTTATACACAACTAGTTTTACACCCGTGCGTTAAACGCACGGATAAATAAATTTGAAAATTAACTAAATAGATAAAAAAATTAAGAAAATATAATTTTAAAGATATTTATTTCAATAAAAATATGTCATTGTATTAATTCAATAATATTACACATATAACTAACAAATTGAATTGCACATATTGAAACATTTATTAAAATACAAAATTATCAGTGAAATATTCACCTTTATTTTCAATATCAATACTATGTATCAAAGTTTTAAAATGTTTATAAAGGAAGTGACATTAACATCACTTGATCACCTATTTTTTTTACAAATATTTTCTTTTAAAAGAAGAACATTATTTGATAAATTTGTGCTTTAAAGAATTAACTAACTAAATAAATAAATAATAAAAATATTTTATTAAGTAATTATACCCATGAATATTGAAACAGAAAATACTAATCATACTACTAACTAAAAGTTAATTTTATAATTCTATGCATTAACATTTTTTTTAAATATAGTTAAGTTTTATAACACATTACTCATATTTACGAATATTAAAATATTTATCATTTAATTTATACTTATAATTTATATTTATTTGAAAATACTATAATCAAATTTCATATAACGTTAGTCTTAGTTAGAAATTAAAAGATATACTCCATTCTTTTTTTAAAAAAAAAATCAACTTTATTAGAGCTGACTCAACATCGTTTAGAAATTTTGTGAATGAGATAAATCAATAATTTTAATATATTGTCTTTTAATAACCTTTTCCATTGGTTAAAGAATAAAAAATCTAATAATATTTTATTTTTGAAAGATCACTATAAATTGGATAATATTTAGAGGGAGTAAGTGCACTTATATATGTTATTTTTAATGACTAACCAGAAGTAAACTTAAATTGCAACAATTTTTTTTACAAGATTTCTTATGATAATTCATAAAAGTTATAAAATGCTATGATAAATTTGTACAATTTAATTTATAGTTAAGTTTTATAACACATTACTCATATTTACGAATATTAAAATATTTATCATTTAATTTATACTTATAATTTATAATATAGTTAAGTTTTATAACACATTACTCATATTTACGAATATTAAAATATTTATCATTTAATTTATACTTATAATTTATATTTATTTGAAAATACTATAATCAAATTTCATATAACGTTAGTCTTAGTTAGAAATTAAAAGATATACTCCATTCTTTTAAAAAAAATCAACTTTATTAGAGCTGACTCAACATCGTTTAGAATTTTGTGAATGAGATAAATCAATAATTTTAATATCTTGTCTTTTAATAACCTTTTCCATTAGTTAAAGAATAAAAAATCTAATAATATTTTATTTTTGAAAGATCACTATAAATTGGATAATATTTAGAGGGAGTAAGTGCACTTATATATGTTATTTTTAATGACTAACCAGAAGTAAATTTAAATTGCAACAATTTTTTTTTACAAGATTTCTTATGATAATTCATAAAAGTTATAAAATGCTATGATAAACTTGTACAATTTAATTTATTGTTAAGTTTTATAACACATTACTCATATTTACGAATATTAAAATATTTATTATTTAATTTATACTTATAATTTATAATATAGTTAAGTTTTATAACACATTACTCATATTTACGAATATTAAAATATTTATCATTTAATTTATACTTATAATTTATATTTATTTGAAAATACTATAATCAAATTTCATATAACGTTAGTCTTAGTTAGAAATTAAAAGATATACTTCATTCTTTAAAAAAAAAATCAACTTTATTAGAGCTGACTCAACATCGTTTAGAATTTTGTGAATGAGATAAATCAATAATTTTAATATCTTGTATTTTAATAACCTTTTCCATTGGTTAAAGAATAAAAAATCTAATAATATTTTATTTTTGAAAGATCACTATAAATTGGATAATATTTAGAGGGAGTAAATGCACTTATATATGTTATTTTTAATGACTAACCAGAAGTAAATTTATATTGCAACAATTTTTTTTACAATATTTCCTATGATAATTCATAAAAGTTATAAAATGCTATGATAAACTTGTACAATTTTTATTTAGCAAATATCTCTTTTTAATAGTGTAATTATTATGATTAAAAAATAGTGTAATTATTAAATATATGGGAAGTAATGAAAATGACTTTTTAAATTCTGATATAGTTTTGGAGGGAAAAGGTGTTTAGATCACTTGAGCCTTAATATATACTAGTGAGTAACCCGTCGGTCCCCGACGGGAATCATAAAATACTAAGGTAAAAGTTAAATGTAAATACAATTAAAAAAAGTAATGAGATAATTTTATGTAATATATTACAACTTGTCAAAAACTTCTTTATACATAACATTTGTAGTCGTGTCATCTGAGGATAACATGACTATTACATATAAGCACTTTAAGCCCTTTCCTTGTAGTTACTCTAGAAAAAGCAACATATAATTGTCCATGACTAATTACTGGTCTTGAAAGAAAAAGGCCAACATGAGCGAGCTGCTGACCCTGACTTTTATTTATCGTCATTGTAAAAGAAACGGTCAGTGGAAATTGTCTCCGTTGAAACCTAACCGAGAATTTTGTTGTATCAGAAGCTGACATAATCATCCCCGGTATCAACACCTTCTTACCAACATTCGTTCCGGACAACATTGCCCTCTCGACAACGTGCTTACCTATATATATATATATATATATATATATATATATATATATATATATATATATATATATATATATATATATATATATATATATATATATATATATACTCCCTTCGTCCCGGCCGACTTAGGACTTTTTGCCATTTTGGGCGTCCCACCCGACTTAGGACGGCCCAAAATGGAAACCTTAAATCACTATTCTCTCCACTCATTCTCTCTCCTACATTATTTTAATACTCACAACACCATTATAATTTACTATTCCCTCCACTCATTCTCTCTCCTATTTTTAAATTACACTCACAACATTTACCTTTTCCTTAATCCCCGTGCCATTTCAAAAAATCCTAAGTCGGAGGGACGGAGTGATATATATATATATATATATATATATATATATATATATATATATATATATATATATATATATATATATATATATATATATTAAAATAACAGTATGTTTTATGTCAAACAATTAAATAATTAATTGTATAAATGTATAATTATATACTAACAAAATTGATTTGCGTACCTAGATTTGTAACGATCAATCTTGTACCGTTACACAATTCTGAAGCTTGATCTATATTTCGTAACAACATGACGATACATCCAATCTTTAGCTTCAAATGGATGATTGTGATTGGTGGATGATGTAAAGATTGGCCAATAATATTGTGCCACTTGGAGTTTTATAGGAGCTTGAAAAACTTTTGCTATTATATATAGTAGATTGTTAATTTTGTATATATTAATTTTCAAAATTTTAGAATTAAATAAAGAAAATGAAAAGATAAAATATGCACAATAAATAAATCGTGAATATAAATCAAAATTTGATTAAATTTCATTTTTACTTACAAACTTGCCTATTTTTACTCATGTTAAATTAACTTTGATTATATTTATACTTTAATATATTCTTATATTTTTATATTATTTTAAAAGTTACTAATTGAATTTCAAATGGATGATTGTGAATGATGGAAAGATTGGCCAATGATATTGTGCCACTTGGAGTTTTCTAGGAGCTTGAAAAACTTTTGCTATTATATATAGTAGATTGTTAATTTTGTATATAGGAGTATTAATTTTCAAAATTTTAGAATTAAATAAAGAAAACGAAAAGATAAAATATGTACAATAAATAAATTGTGAATATAAATCAAAATTTTATTAAATTTCATTTTTACTTACAAACTTGCCTATTTTTACTCATGTTAAATTAACTTTGATTATATTTATATTTTAAAATATTCTTATATTTTTATATTATTTTAAAAGTTACTAATAGAATTTCAAATGGATGAATTAGCCAATGATATTGTGTCACTTGGAGTTTTCTAGGAGCTTGAAAAACTTTTGCTATTATATGTAGTAGATTGTTAATTTTGTATATATTAATTTTCAAAATTTTAGAATTAAATAAAGAAAATGAAAAGATAAAATATGCACAATAAATAAATAATGAATATATATCAAAATTTGATTAAATTTCATTTTTACTTACAAACTTGCCTATTTTTACTCATGTTAAATTAACTTTGATTATATTTATATTTTAATATATTCTTATATTTTTATATTTTTTAAGAAGTTACTAATTGAATTTCCAATGGATGATTGTGATTAGTGGATGATGGAAAGATTGGCCAATGATATTGTGCCACTTGGAGTTTTCTAGGAGCTTGAAAAACTTTTGCTATTACATATAGTAGATTATTAATTTTGTATATATTAATTTTAAAAATTTTAGAATTAAATAAAGAAAATGAAAAGATAAAATATGCACAATAAATATATCGTGAATGTAAATCAAAATTTCATTAAATTTCTTTTTACTTACAAACTTGCCTATTTTTACTCATGTTAAATTAACTTTGATTATATTCATATTTTAATATATTCTTATATTTTTATATAATTTTAAAAGTTACTAATTGATTTTAAAATGGATGATTGTGATCGGTGGATGATGAAAAGATTGGCCAATGATATTGTGCCACTTGGAGTTTTCTAGGAGCTTGAAATATTTTTGCTATTATATATAGTAGATTGTTAATTTTGTATATATTAAGTTTCAAAATTTTAGAATTAAATAAAGAAAATGAAAAGATAAAATATGCACAATAAATAAGTCGTGAATATATATCAAAATTTTATTAAATTTCTTTTTTACTTACAAACTTGCCTATTTTTCTCATGTTAAATTAACTTTGATTATATTTATATTTTAATACATTCTTATATTTTTATATTTTTTAAGAAGTTACTAATTGAATTTCGAATGGATGATTGTGATTAGTGGATGATGGAAAGATTGGCCAATGATATTGTGCCACTTGGAGTTTTCTAGGAGCTTGAAAAACTTTTGCTATTACATATAGTAGATTATTAATTTTGTATATATTAATTTTAAAAATTTTAGAATTAAATAAAGAAAATGAAAAGATAAAATATGCACAATAAATATATCGTGAATGTAAATCAAAATTTCATTAAATTTCTTTTTACTTACAAACTTGCCTATTTTTACTCATGTTAAATTAACTTTGATTATATTCATATTTTAATATATTCTTATATTTTTATATAATTTTAAAAGTTACTAATTGATTTTAAAATGGATGATTGTGATCGGTGGATGATGAAAAGATTGGCCAATGATATTGTGCCACTTGGAGTTTTATAGGAGCTTGAAAAACTTTTGCTATTATATATAGTAGATTGTTAATTTTGTATATATTAATTTTCAAAATTTTAGAATTAAATAAAGAAAATGAAAAGATAAAATATGCACAATAAATAAATCGTGAATATAAATCAAAATTTGATTAAATTTCATTTTTACTTACAAACTTGCCTATTTTTACTCATGTTAAATTAACTTTGATTATATTTATATTTTAATATATTCTTATATTTTTATATTATTTTAAAAGTTACTAATTGAATTTCAAATGGATGATTGTGAATAATGGAAAGATTGGCCAATGATATTGTGCCACTTGGAGTTTTCTAGGAGTTTGAAAAACTTTTGCTATTATATATAGTAGATTGTTAATTTTGTATATAGGAGTATTAATTTTCAAAATTTTAGAATTAAATAAAGAAAACGAAAAGATAAAATATGTACAATAAATAAATTGTGAATATAAATCAAAATTTTATTAAATTTCATTTTTACTTACAAACTTGCCTATTTTTACTCATGTTAAATTAACTTTGATTATATTTATATTTTAAAATATTCTTATATTTTTATATTATTTTAAAAGTTACTAATAGAATTTCAAATGGATGAATTAGCCAATGATATTGTGTCACTTGGAGTTTTCTAGGAGCTTGAAAAACTTTTGCTATTATATGTAGTAGATTGTTAATTTTGTATATATTAATTTTCAAAATTTTAGAATTAAATAAAGAAAATGAAAAGATAAAATATGCACAATAAATAAATAATGAATATATATCAAAATTTTATTAAATTTCATTTTTACTTACAAACTTGCCTATTTTTACTCATGTTAAATTAACTTTGATTATATTTATATTTTAATATATTCTTATATTTTTATATTTTTTAAGAAGTTACTAATTGAATTTCGAATGGATGATTGTGATTAGTGGATGATGGAAAGATTGGCCAATGATATTGTGCCACTTGGAGTTTTCTAGGAGCTTGAAAAACTTTTGCTATTACATATAGTAGATTATTAATTTTGTATATATTAATTTTAAAAATTTTAGAATTAAATTAAGAAAATGAAAAGATAAAATATGCACAATAAATATATCGTGAATGTAAATCAAAATTTCATTAAATTTCTTTTTACTTACAAACTTGCCTATTTTTACTCATGTTAAATTAACTTTGATTATATTCATATTTTAATATATTCTTATATTTTTATATAATTTTAAAAGTTACTAATTGATTTTAAAATGGATGATTGTGATCGGTGGATGATGAAAAGATTGGCCAATGATATTGTGCCACTTGGAGTTTTCTAGGAGCTTGAAATATTTTTGCTATTATATATAGTAGATTGTTAATTTTTTATATATTAATTTTCAAAATTTTAGAATTAAATAAAGAAAATGAAAAGATAAAATATGCACAATAAATAAGTCGTGAATATATATCAAAATTTTATTAAATTTCTTTTTTACTTACAAACTTGCCTATTTTTCTCATGTTAAATTAACTTTGATTATATTTATATTTTAATATATTCTTATATTTTTATATTTTTTTAAAAGTTACTAATTGAATTTCGAATGAATGATTGTGATTAGTGGATGATGGAAAGATTGGCCAATGATATTGTGCCACTTGGAGTTTTCTAGGAGCTTGAAAAACTTTTGCTATTATATAGTAGATTGTTAATTTTGTATATATTAATTTTAAAAACTTTAGAATTAAATAAAGAAAATGAAAAGATAAAATATGCACAATAAATATATCGTGAATGTAAATCAAAATTTCATTAAATTTCATTTTTACTTACAAACTTGCCTATTTTTACTCATGTTAAATTAACTTTGATTGTATTCATATTTTAATAAATTCTTATATTTTTATATTATTTTAAAAGTTACTAATTGAATTTCAAATGGATGATTGTGATTGGTGGATGATGGAAAGATTGACCAATGATATTGTGCCACTTTGAGTTTTCTAGGAGCTTGAAATATTTTTGCTATTATATATAGTAGATTGTTAATTTTGTACTATATTAATTTTCAAAAATTTAGAATTAAATAAAGAAAATGAAAAGATAAAATATGCACAATAAATAAACCATGAATATAAATCAAAATTTTATTAAATTTCATTTTTACTTACAAACTTGCCTATTTTTACTCATGCTAAATTAACTTTGATTATATTTATATTTTAATATATTCTTATACTTTTTTATTATTTTAAAAGTTACTAAAACAATTTAAAATGGATGATTGTGATTGGTGGATGATGGAAAGATTGACCAATGATATTGTGCCACTTGGAGTTTTCTGAGAGCTTGAAAAACTTTTGCTATGTTATACTCCCTCCGTCCCGGCCAACTTAGGACTTTTTGCCATTTTGGGCGTCCCACCCGACTTAGGACGGCCCAAAATGGAAACCTTAAATCACTATTCTCTCCACTCATTCTCTCTCCTATATTATTTTAATACTCACAACACCATTATAATTTACTATTCCCTCCACTCATTCTCTCTCCTATTTTTAAATTACACTCACAACATTTACCTTTTCCTTAATCCCCGTGCCATTTCAAAAAATCCTAAGTCGGCCGGGACGGAGGGAGTATAGTAGATTATTAATTTTGTATATATTAATTTTCAAAATTTTAGAATTAAATAAAGAAAATGAAAATATAAAATATGCACAATAAATAAATCGTGAATATAAATCAAAATTTTATTAAATTTCATTTTTACTTACAAACTTGCCTATTTTTACTCATGTTAAATTAACTTTGATTATATTTATATTTTAATATATTCTTATATTGTTATATTATTTTAAAAGTTACTAATTGAATTTCAAATGGATGATTGTGATTGATGGATGATGGAAAGATTGGCCAATGATATTGTGCCACTTGGAATTTTTTAGGAGCTTGAAATACTTTTGCTATTATATATAGTAGATAGATATATATATATATATTAAAAGGTTTAAACTTCCTTATCATTTCCAAAGATTTACATAATAGTTATATAGTACAATGACTCCTCTAATCTAGGCCTTAATTCTAGGAAACTGACAACTATGTCAATTGTTATCTACGGTAACAATACAAAAGGGAAAAGATCACTGCAAATATATACAAATATCTACCTAATATTTTAATATTCTAACACACACCTTCAGTCGAATCGGGAGGTTTACGGACACTTAGACTGTCTCGAAAATCAACAAATAAGACGGAGGGACTAGAAAACATGTTTTAGGGGCGGAAATTTCTGCCTCTAAAGTAGCAATTCCGTCGCTAAAGTTAATCCACCTGCGGAATTATTCCATCGCTGACAGCTTGCCGCAGCGGTCCGGACACCGACGGAAATCGTATTTCGCCAGTGGTCACCGGCGGAATATTTCGTCGCTGATTTAATTTATTTTAATTTAATTTTTATTTCAGCGACGGAATATTCCGTCGCTGATTTTATTTATTTTAATTAAATTTTTATTTCAGCGGCGGAATATTCCTTCACTGATTTAATTTATTTTAATTTAATTTTTATTTCAGCAACAGAATATTCCGTCACTGATTTTATTTTTTTTATTTAAATTTTTATTTCAGCGACGGAATATTCCGTCGCTTATTTAATTTATTTTAATTAAATTTATATTTCAGCGACGGAATATTCCGTCACTGATTTAAATTATTTTAATTTAATTTTTATTTCAGCGACGGAATATTTCGTCGCTGATTTTATTTATTTTAATTAATTTTTTATTTCACCGGTGGAATTTTCCGTTGCTATATTTAGAATTTTAATTAAAATTAAATAACTCAGTGGCGGAAAATTTCGCCGCTGATAATGCAATAAATAAAAAGAAATCATAAAAACAAAAACAAATTCATTAACATCTTTTGGTTGCTGTTTCTTCATCTTCCAAGGCCAGCAATTGTTCATATATATATTATTCCGTTAATTATGTTTACAAACACATAAAATGTTAAAATGAGTTAACAAAATAACCCTCTCCCTTGGCTCCACTCCTCCCCCACCCTACTCACTACCACCCACTTCCCAGATCCGCCATTTCCCTCCTCCACCGCCATCATCACCACCTGCCATTAAACATCCAGTATTAAACCCATTGACAAGTGACAACCAAACTATTTCAAAAAATTGAACAACATAGCTCCAATGGAAGCTCTATTTTGACATTAATCAACATAAATTGTAGAAACGGAAATTGATATATCATCTCTCTTACAAAAAATCCAACAACCAAATTCTTACCCTCTCTGAATATTTGGCGGTCTCCCTCCTCATCCGACCTAGACATATTTATACCAAGATTTATAACCTAAATTCTTCTCATACCTCCTCAATCGAACCCAACCCAAGCCCGAATTTGAATTCAAAACCAATAATCACATCCCTCCTTGCCCGCATGAACTCCATCTTCAACCACACCGACGTTGTTTGAGAGGCTGAAGATGAGGGGAGTAAAGGGGGAGGAGTGGACATGAATGGGAAAAATTAGGGTGATGACGGGATGGAATGAGGAGGGTGAGATAATGAAGGGGGCTGAGATCGAAATGGGAGGGGGCAGTGGTGGTGTCGCCCGCGGCGTATAGATCTGGGAAGGCGGAGGAAGGCGGCAATGGAGGAACGGGGAATCGCAGGCTCCGTTACCGGCGCCATCACAACTCTGGTGGCAAAAGGAACAGCGGCAATTGGAGACATTGAAGGGAGAGAAATGGAGAGAGAAATAGGGAGAGAAATGGAGAGAGAACTGGGAAATGGGGAGGCTGTTTGATTTTGTTTAAGGGAGAGAAATGGAGAGAGAAATAGGGTTAAAAAATGTGAAGAATAGCGGAAAGGGAAGTGGTTTTGTTTGAATTATTATGGATCGTTGGATCGAATGTATTGAACGGTTAGATGTTGTTTTACTCATGATTCGCGTGAAATTTTGGGATCCAATCAAACAATGGCACAACACATATTTATATTTGTTTCACACTATACTATATGCTAACTAAAATATTTATGCCTAATATCAAGATTAATAATATTTATTATCAATAATTTTTATTAATGAATTATTATAATTGATTAATTAATTAATATTAATATTAATTATATAAATAGTATAATATTAATAATATTACTAATAATAACTAGTAATTTTTATTGACTAGGAAAAAATATTTTAGACATTTTTTTATTAATAAAATTTAGAAAAAGTTATTTAAAATATTTACATGCTTTTATTTAATTTACCCTAAATTTTAGTTAAAGTAGTATGCCTAATATCAAGAATAATAAAATTATCATATAATTAGTAACAATACTTAATAATAAAACTAATAATGATGCTATTGTTAATTATTCAATCATATAATTGAATATATTAATAATTATTATTATATAATTAATAATAATACTTAATAATAATATTAAAATAACTAGTAATCTATTATATATAATAGCAAAAGTTTTTCAAGCTCCTTGAAAACTCCAAGTGGCACAATATCATTGGCCAATCTTTCCATCATCCACCAATCACAATCATCTATTTGAAATTCAATTAGTAACTTTTTATCCCTTCAAACAAGATAGATTAATAAAAAATAAATGAAAAACACTATACCATCTGTGATTACCATGATTTACCAAATATAAGTAGTTTTAAAGTTTGATAACTATTGTTTTTTTAAGCAAAATTGATTACTATTAATACATAATGTAATTTAATTTAAAATTTTATTGATTTTTTTATATAATTATAAAGTGATAATAACATTTAAGAAAATCGTCATTCCATAAAAGTATTTATAATGTTATAAGTATTAATAATAATAAAGTTAATATATATTAAAAATAATTTAGTACTATGAATTTGATACATATTTTGAATCTCTGTTTTTTCACTTAAAATATTATATCTTTATTTAAAAATTAGTAAGACTTAAAAATGCAATATTTATTTTAAAAATTAAAAATGTTTTAAATTAAATATATTGTTGAAAATGGTGATTGAATTTAGTTTATAATTTATTTGACTGTTTATTTAATGATAAATTGCTAAGTATTTTTTTTCAATAAAAATAAATTATAAAAAATATAATCTCTTCATTTAAGAACTACAATAATATTTAAATGATAGTTTTTTTAGGAACTAACAACATTTAACTATATTTTTCAATTTTATGTTTGGGTAGATTTTTATGAGTTTTTAAAAAGGCAGAATTAGAAATGACTTAATTTGAAATGAATCGAAATGGAATATGAAATATTTATTATGAGACAAATAAATTATTTTATTATTTATGATATTCTTTATTATTAGAGATAGTTTTAAATAATAATAAATTGATGATTATAATATTTATAATTTTTTTATTTTAATAAAAATAAATTAATTAAAACAATAGTCATATTTAAAAGCTACTATCTACTATATATAATAGCAAAAGTTTTTCAAACTCCTAAAAAACTCCAAGTGACACAATATCATTGGCCAATCTTTCCATCATTCACCAATCACAATCATCCATTTGAAATTCAATTTAGTAACATTTTATCTCTTCAAACGAGATAGATTAATAAAAAATAAATGAAAAATACTATACCATCTGTAGCCTTAAGGAGACTATTTATTGTCCTATTACTGTCTAATTTCATGACTATGTCGCACGAGGTATGAGATAAGACTTGGGAGGAACTTTTCGATGACATGGAATACAACTATAGGAAACTGCACAATAATCCGGGTAAGTTTATCATCTTTAAATCTAATATAGGTGTTCATTTAATATTACATATATTTATATATTTTCTCTAATATATAGTAATGTAATTACAAATGATTATAAAACACAATTCTAATTTTTTTTTCAAACCTAATTAAAGTAAAATATACTGGATATTTGTTCTACTTTCAATAGTGTACTCCGACCGTATGACGAAAATATTCACCACTCCATCCGTCCCGCATTAATTATCTAATATGGATATTACTTATATGTTTATGCTTCG
>JAFEMH010007100.1:72500-101522 GCA_022495995.1 Adenophora triphylla var. japonica
ACTTCCCTCGCCGTCCGTCGAAGCTCTCTCATCTTCCATCACCGTTTGTCGCCGTCTCCTCATCGCCGTCGCCCAACCTCCGTTCCTCTCAACTCCTCCGCCACCGCCTCAACGACGTGTTACTGCCGCCGTCTCCGTTCAATCTAAAATTCTCCCTCTCTCTTCCCTCACCGAAAAAGGTATCAATCAAATTCAAATTCTTGCTCAAATTCTTGCTCAGTAAGTGGATTTTACTTTATTTGAACTTATAATGTGCTCAAATTTTATTTTTTTTTTGAATCTGTCTGTGATTTTTTTTTTGAATCTGTGTTTGATTTTTTCTACTACTATTTCTTGGTCAAATTCTTGCTCAAATTATTGCTCAGTAAGTGGATTTTACTCTTTTTGAACTTATAATGTGCTCAATTTTGATTTTTTTTTGAATCTGTCTGTGAACTTATAATGTGCTCAAATTCTTACATATTTTTAGGTTAAAATTAGATCTGAGTTGGATTTTGTTTATTAATTAGGAGGGAATTTATGCTAAAGATGATTACAACCATCTGTTTATTTGATTAATTGAGTTAAAATTAGACATTGGATTTGGTTCAGTTAATAATGACCTGTTCTGTAGAGTATATGACCCCCTCTTTGAGTGCTTAGCATGAATACTTGATGATCTTGTGGTTACTCACGTTTTTCGTGACCTAATTGAATCCTAGAAGTCGAAAGACGTTCAAGTTTTCAGGATTTGGTTTCTGTGCTCCATTTATCTTTTTTTGATTTTGTTGTAAGCTTGTTTTAATCTGTAAAACTCTTGTTTTCGTTTGGGCTATTGTTGTTTGATGTTATAAAGTTATACTCCCTTGGATCTAATAGAAGATGTGGGTATTCTTTTAACGTCTGTCCCATATCTAACATTTACTTTATGGATTATCTTTTTTTTTTCAACCAATTGTGTATGCCAACATCTGTCCTGCCTAGTTTGAATTTCAAATTTGACCCCTAGTTTGAAATGAAATGTTTTAGGTGCAATTAAGATTATTAGGCAATTTAGAACCATTTGCTTCTTAGACAATTGTTACTTTGTTTTTGGGACATAGATTGTTCTAGAAATGATTTTAGAATATTTGGGTTTCAAACCTAACAGTTGTTCTCTGTAGCTTTAGGCGATGTGATTTAAACTGCACTAGTCAAAGAAAAAAGGTTGATGTGGCGTAGTTACGAGTTATGCGTTAGCTAAAATTTATTTTCCTGTAAAGAACACGTTGGGATGTAAGTAATGTATATCAGCTGTTTCTAAATGGAGTATGATTTCTGTTCAGAGGTAACACTAATGGGAGGAATTAGACAAGGTGTAAACTTAGTATTATTTGCTTCAGTTACAAACAAATAAGTAAGAAAACTGTGGATGAAAGAGTTTAGGAACATCTAGTTCTAGATCTCATTTTGGGGCGATTGACGGCATCGCGGACGGTGATTATGTCGCCTACGTTTAATCCAACTCCACTACTATCACGTACAACCACTACCATGGGGTTATGCTGGAGTGGAAAATCTCAAGTTTTTTGCACAAGCATTAGGTCCAAAGATTGAAACTTTGAAAGTAGATTTAGCAATTAATCAGAAAACAAGAAAATCCCCAACTTCAGTTTGTAGAAGATACAAAAACTGGAGTTGGGGATTTTCTTGTTTTCTGATTAATTATAATAGTAAATCTACTTTTAAAGTTTCAATCTTTGGGCCAAATGCTTGTGCAAAAGACTTGATATTTTCCACTCCAGCTCATTATAAATGTAAACCCTCTCTCTCTCTACCCCTCTCTATTTTATTAATTTTGTGGTGGTGGTGGTAGTGGTGGTATACGTAGTAGTATTAGTAATAGTAGTGGTAGTAGTGGTGGTAGTAGCGGTAGTAGTGGTAATAGTGGTGGTGGTAGTACGTAGTGGTGGTGGTAGTAGTAGTGATGGTGGTAGTGGGATTCTTTAGATGCACCTTAGGGTATTGTGGTTGGTGGTTAACATCTTAAAATATAAATAAGATGAGAACCTTTCTCACCCACAGCTATCAAAATCCATCCATCTTTGATCAAGAAAGATAGAGCCTCTTCTCTCTAAGGATCTCAAACATCACAGCCATGTTTGTGACATTGCCTGTTTTACTCTTCACTGATGTTATACGGTCACAAGTAAAAACAAGGTAACAGTATAACACCAGTGAAGAGAAAACAGAACTTTCCTCCAATTTTTTCAATCTTCACATTCCATTTACTCAAGCTCATGAGGAAGATTCTGCAATCAGGATCTTCCTTAAATAAATGGAAGGTGGAGATTGAAAAAATTGGAGGACTTGTTTGCTCTGTCTTATCCTTTGCTCAAACAGTCGAGAACTTGTTTGCTCTATCTTTCTTGGTCTAAGATGAGATAGGGTTTTGATAGTTGTGGATGAGAACGACTCTCATTTTGTTTATAAATGTTAATTTAATTCATCATTGTAAAATTATAATCATTATTAATTATAACATTTTGAATCTGTCTGTCGATTCTGATGGGAGGATATTTGTCCGGATATCGGCACATTATGACCAGTAAGTAACTCTTCATTAATTTGATATAAGTTGGTTCCTTTTTGTTTTATATATAATTCATTATTTAAGTTAAAATGTTATTGTATAAATATACTTGGCAGGTTTGTAGGTGGATACCCCACCACAGGGACTAAGATCGGGCAATACTGGCGGTCTCGGAAAATGACCGAGTATTGGCCCAACTGGAAATCATTGCCACCGAGGCAGAAGGAGGATGCGTGGGAGGAGTTTAAGGTAATGTGTTAATGGTTTTTATATAAAACTTAAATGTTAGTTTGTTATTAAAATGTTATAATTAATAATGATTATACTCTTTTTGTTTTGTAATGTTATCATTATATGTTGTAGGATAAATATTATTGGGCGCCGGAAATCGACGAGGCGACGGCTAGATATGTTTTCGATATACAGGCTCACAAGCTATTTAGGGATTTTATTGGTAACATATTTATCTATCCTTAATTAGTTTAATTAACAATGATTATACTCTTTTAATTTTATAATGTCATCACTATATGTTTACGAGATATTTATATTTTTTATAGGTACCACGAAGAGAAATTATTATACTAATCGGCTCGCGGCGGGACAACAGCCCTCGACACCTACTTGGATGACCGAGGAGGTGTTTCGTCAATTTTGCGAATATTGGGGGTCGGATGCGGCGAAGGCTATATCCGAACAGGCCAAGGCCAATAGAGCAGGCTCCTCGGGGTCGGCGGCGATGCATACCATGGGGACGCTCACGGTCGCCAAGCATCACGACCGCATGGTATGTATGTTAGTTTAAATGTAGTAGTGTATGGATGCTTTTAAATAGGTTTATGTACGTATGTTAGCTGGGAGCCATGTTGATGCTATGAAATACATGGTTTTAGTGTAAATGTAGTGTATGTATGCTTTTAAATCAGTTTAAATGTTGCATTTATACAATTTCAAAGTAATAATCTCGCTTATTTTATTTATAGGAAAGGGAGCATGGTCCGAATATCAGTTTTGTGGATGTTTACGCTAGCACCCATCTTCGGAATTCTACAGCGCCCGATCAACCTCCGCAATGGGTTGACGATCGCTCTGCTAATGCCTTTGTAAGTAAACTATCATTAAATGACTTGATTTTGAATATGTAAATTTATTTATGTACCTTACATTGTGTATATGATTATAATTGTTTGTTTTATTTTGACAGGCTGCATATCAAGCCGCCGTTGTTCCCAAAGGAACGCCTCCCGGCGAGCCCGTCCCCTTCGTGCCTGATGTTTGGCACTCGGTCACCTTTGAGGGACATCCAAAGAGAGGAGCCCGAGTGTTAGGGATGGGGGATTACGGGCGGCAATGCCCGTCGACGTCGACCGGCCGTCGGCGAAATGTTGCCCCGCCCACGTTTGATCCAAGGGTTGACACTCTGGAGGCTGCGTTGGAGGTGGAGAGACGCGAGCTGGCAAAGCTTGCGGAGGCTTTGGCGGTTCAGACGGAGATGCAGGAGGAGAGTGATCGGCGTCATGCAGAGACTCAAAGACAATTGGCGCTGTTGATGGCTCATATCGGCCAGGACTCCTAGGGTAATTTCCAGCCCCCCCCCCCCCCCGAGTTGATTGCAGACTTTTTTAGACATTTTTGTACTAATTTATAATTGTTTGTAAACATTTGAGATATTTGGTACCCACGGAAGCCCCTCCCCCCTCTCCCCCCCTCTCCCCCACTCTCCCCCCTCTCCCCCCTCTCCCCCTCCCGAATTGGTACGGTGATATTTAGTTTTTATTTGGTACGTTGATATTTGATTTTTAGTTTTTATAGTTTTAGTTTTATAAATTGAAATGTTATATCAGGTACAAAAAATTTGGTTTATTGATATTTTAAATTATTTTTTATTAATTTATTTCAGAATCAGCGACGGAAATTTCCATTGCTGAAATTAATTTATTTCAATTAATTTTTTTTACAGCGACGGAAATTTCCGCCGCTATATCAATTAATTTTAATTTAATTTTTGATTATAGCGGCGGAAATTCCGTCGCTGAAATAAAAATTAATTAAAATAAATTAATTTCAGCGACGGAAATTCCGCTGCTATCTCATTTAATTTTTATTTAATTTTTGATTTCAGCGACGGAAATTTCCGTCGCTGTTATAAAAATTAAATTAAAATTAAATAATTTCAGCGACGGTAATTTCCGCCGCTGAAATTAATTTATTTTAATTTAATTTTTATTACAGCGACGGAATTTTCCGCCGCTGAAATTAATTTAATTAAATTAATTTTTATTACAGCGACGGAAATTTCCGCCGCTAAAATGAAAATTTAATTAAATTAAATTGATTTAACGGCGTAAATTTCCGTCGCTGGAACCATTAATTCACCGGCGAAATTTAATTCCGTCGGTAAAATCAAAAAATACCGGCGAAAATTGACCCGTCGGAGCACTGCGACGGGCTGGTAGCGGCGGACCACCGGCGGATTTTTTCCGCCGGTGATTATTTTTAGCGATGGAAATTTAATTTTAGCGACGGAAATTTCCGTCGCTAAATGACCTTTTTCTGGTAGTGCGTGTCGCACTAATTTGTTATCAGTTTTATTTACAAAATAAAGTTTTGTTATTGGTTGGAGAACAAATTTATTGGTTATTTAATATTTACAAATGAACGTACTCCCACCGTCTCACAATAATAGTATCATCCTTCCCTCCCGCACTAATTTTTATATAGAGATATTATATAATCATAATGCATTTTTTTAAATATATTGAGTTTCAAATTTTAACGTTTAATTTAAGGACATATATTATTTCGTACTCCCTATATGTTTTATCTTATATATGTAGTATATATATATATATAATTTATATTCCTTTAATTATTATTATATTAACTCTTGGATATATATTTAATTGCATTTTTTTCATAATTGTGTCAGGATTGAAACTAAATGAAGAACAGAAGAAGAATCTTACTTTAGCAGAAATTGAAAAGATATTGGTTCAAAATGGAAGTATCCTGCATAAGTTTACAAATATGCCTAAGCCGATCGACTTTGCTATTGAGGATGCAGAAAACATGAAACATCATATGATATAGAAGAGATGAAGGCTGAGCACGCCAGGTTGTATAAACAACTTACGGATGAGCAGAAGGGAGTATATGAAGAAATTATGTCAGCTGTCGATAGTGGAAATGGTGGAGTATTCTTCCTGTATGGTTATGGACGGCGGGAAAGACGTTTATGTGGAAGACATTATGTGTTGCATTACGAATGCAGAGGAAGATTGTAGTTGCAGTTGCATCCAGTGGTATTTCTTCATTATTACTTCCCGGAGGTAGGACTGCCCATTCTAAATTTGGTATACCTTTACAGCTTGATGAGACTTCCATGTGAAGCAAATTTGGGACAAATCTCCAATGGCACATAAACACTGCTTTGAGGCACTTGATCGTAGCTTGAGAGATATTATCCGTGGCCCTGATGGACGGTTATGTGAAAAGCCGTTTGGTGATAAGGTTGTGGTATTTGGAGGAGATTTCAGACAAATTCTTCCGATCGTACCTATGGGTAGCAGAAATGATATTGTGCATGCTTCACTATGTTCATCGACACTATGGAATGAATGCAAAGTACTAAGGTTAACACAAAATATGGGATTACAGGTGATTTTCAAATACATTTTGTTTAAAATTATGTATACGTATCTATATTTTAAAAGTTATAATAAGACTAAAATATAATATTTTATGTAGGGTAGTTCGTCTTCTTCGGATGTTGAGGATATCAGGTCGTTTGCAAATTGGTTATTATCCGTTGGTGATGGGACTGCAGGTGATAAGTAACAACTGCTTTTAAGATATAGATACGTATTTTATTCGTTGGTTATTACTACCTCTGTCTCAAAAGACTTACTACCTTTGTTGCAATTTATGTTCTATATCCGTCTTAATATTAGTAAAAATTGCTTCATAATTTTTCGGTCTTCTCTCAATTTTAATATTGATTTTTACTTCATTTTAAGTTCATATTTTTACTAATATTTATTATTATATGTTGGTTATTACTGCAGGTGATAAGAACTATGGTGAAGTTGAAATCAAAATACCAGATGACATATTGATAAGAGATTATGTCAATACCATCTCAGCTATCGTGGATTGCATATACCCGAACTTAATGCAGAATAAAGATGTTGATGGATTTTTCCAGAATCGGGCTATACTTGCACTAACAAATGAGATTGTTGACAGTATTAATGAGTATGTATGTCGCTCTTTCCTGGAAAAGAAGTGAAATACATGAGTTCTGACGCCATATGCAAAGACGAGGAATTTAATCAATCAGTCGAAGATATATTTTCAACTGAATTCCTAAACACTGTCAAGTGCTCTGGAATACTTAATCACATACTGAAGCTAAAGATTGGATGTATCGTCATGTTGTTACGAAATATAGATCAAGCTTCAGAATTGTGTAACGGTACAAGATTGATCGTTACAAATCTAGGTACGCAAATCAATTTTGATAGTATATAAATAGACATTTATACAATTAATTATTTGATTATTTGACAGAAAACATACTGTTATTTTAATATCTATAGTATAAATGGCAAAGGTGTGTGAACAGTTGAATGAACAGTATCAAATGTCAAATTTCTCATTTTGTCATCACTAAGTTGTTCCTTTTCTATTTTGCCCTTAAAAAAAATTTAAATTAAAAAAAAAACACGTGTCCTTGAACACGGGCTTGCTCAGTATATATATAGGTAAGCACGTTGTCGAGGCGGTAATGTTGTCCGGAAAGAATGCTGGTAAGAAGGTGTTGATACCGAGGATGATTATGTCACATTCTGATACAACAAAATTCCCGGTTAGGTTTCAACGGAGACAATTTCCACTGACTGTTTCTTTTGCAATGACGATAAATAAAAGTCAGGGTCAGTCGCTCGCTCATGTTGCCTCTTTTCTCCCAAGATCAGTATTTAGTCATGGACAATTATATGTTGCTTTTTCTAGAGTAACTACAAGGAAAGGACTTAAAGTGCTTATATGTAATAGTCATGAACAGTCAGATGACACAACTACAAATGTTGTGTACAAAGGATTTTTTGACAAGTTGTATATATATTACATAAAATAATCTCATTAATTTTTTGAATTGTATTTACATTTAACTTTTACCTCAGTGTTTTATCCCCGTCGGGGACCGACGGGTTACTCACTAGTAATACATAATATCAAAAATAATATACCCTATACTATATACCCTATACCCTATATACTATACCATATACCCTACTCCCTCCGTCCCACGTTAGTTGAGACTTCTTTCCCTTTTGGGCCGTCCCACGTTAGTTGAGACTGCCCAAAATGGCAAAGGAATCTTCACTATTTACCCCACTCATTCTCTCTCCTATTTCACTTTTACACTCACAACATTCTCTCTCATAACTATTCCTCCCACTCATTCTCTCTCCTATTTAATTCTTCATACTCACAACATTTTCTTTCACTTTTTCTCTCACTTACTTTTCCTTAATTGGTGTGCCCAAAAAGTTAGTCTCAACTAACGTGGGACGGAGGGAGTATATACTATACCCTATAAACTATACCATATACCCTATACCCTATATCCTATACCCTATACCCTATATCCTATACCCTATGCCCTATACCCTATACCATATACCCTATATACTATACCCTATATACTATATCCTATACTATATACCCTATACCCTTTACCCTATATACTATACCATATACCCTATACCCTATATATTATACCATATACTCTATATACTATACCCTATACCCTATATACTATACCCTATACCCTATATACTATATCCTATACCCTATATACTATATCTTATACTCTATACCATACATCCTATATCCTATACCCTATGCCCTATACCCTATACCCTATACCCTATGCCCTATACCCTATACCCTATACCCTATGCCCTATACCTTATATACTATACCCGATACCCGATACCCTATACCCTATATACTATACCCTATATACTATGCCCTATACCCTATGCCCTATACCATATACCCTATATCCTATATACTATACCCTATACCCTATACCCTATATACTATACCCTATACCCCTAAACCATAACCCTAACCCCTAACCCTTAACCCTAAACCTTAAATCTCAAATCTCATATACACCCCAACCCCTAAACCCTAAATCATATACTTATATCTCATTATACCTCTAAACCCTAAACCTTAAATCTCAAATCTCATATACAACCCAACCCCTAAATCTTAAATCATATACTTATACCTCTACCCCTAACCCCTAAACCCATGAACCCTAACCCCTAAACCCTAACCCTTATACCCCTAAACCCAAAACCCTTATACCCCTAAACCCTAAATAAATGAAAGTATATAGAAGAAAAGAGGAACGGACTATCCTATATTTATTTATTTAATTTATTTTATTTTTTATTCACTAGAAAATAATATTTTTTTAGAGTTTTTTATTTAGTGGTTTTTTTTAAACATATAGAAAAAAAGATAGAAAAAAACTAAATAAATGAAATATATGGAAGAAAAGAGGGACGGACTATACTATATTTATTTATTTTTATTTAATTTTTACTCACTAGGAAATAATATTTTAGACTTTGATAATTAGTGGTTTTTTTTAAAAAAAGGTATAGAAAAAAAGATAGAAAAAAAAAAACTAAAAAAATGAAAGTATATAGAAGAAAAGAGGGATGGATTACCCTATATTTATTTATTTTATTTTATTTTATTGTTTATTCACTAGGAAATAATATTTTAGGCTTTGTTAATTAGTGGTTTTTTTAAAAAGGTATAGAAAAAAATATAGAAGAAAAAACTAAATAAATGAAAGTATATAGAAGAAAAGAGGGACAGACTACCCTATATTTATTTTTTTTATTTTTTATTCACTAGAAAATAATATTTTAGACTTTTTTAATGTGTGGTTTTTTTTAAAAAAAAGTATAGAAAAAAAGATAGGAAAAAACTAAAAAAATGAAAGTATATAGAAGAAAAGAGGGACGGACTACCCTATATTTATTTATTTATTATTTTTTTATTCAATAGGAAATAATATTTTAGACTTTGTTAATTAATGGTTTTTTTAAAAAAAGGTATAGAAAAAATGATAGAAAAAAATTAAAAAAATGAAAGTATATAGAAGAAAAGAGGAACGGACTACCCTATATTTATTTATTTTATTTTTTATTCAATAGGAAATAATATTTTAGACTTTGTTAATTAGTGCTTTTTTTTAAAAAAAAAATGTATAGAAAAAAAGATAGAAAAAAACTAAAAAAATGAAAGTATATAGAAGAAAAGAGGGACGGACTACCCTATATTTATTTATTTTTATTTTTATTTATTCACTAGGAAATAATATTTTAGACTTTTTTAATTAGTGGTTTTTTTAAAAAAAAGTATAGTAAAAAAGATAGAAAAAAACTAAATAAATGAAAGTATATAGAAGAAAAGAGGGACGGACTACCCTATATGTATTTATTTTATTTATTTTATTTTTTATTAACTAGGAAAAAATATTTTAGACTTTGTTAATTAGTGGTTTTTTTTTTAAAAAGGTATATAAAAAAAGATAGAAAAAAACTAAATAAATAAAAGTATATAGAAGAAAAGAGGGATGGACTACCCTATATTTATTTATTTTACTTGTTTATTTTTTATTCACTTGGAAATAATATTTTAGAACTTGAGAATATTAGAAGGTTTAAACTTCCTTATCATTTCAAAGATTTACATAATAGTTGCATAGTACAATGACTCCTCTAATTTAGGCCATAATTCTAGGAAACTGGCTATGTCAATTGTTATATATGGTAACAATACAAATGGGAAAAGATCACTACAAATATCTACCTAATATTCTAATATTCTAATATTCTAACACACCCCTTCAGTCGAATCGGGAGGTTTATGGACACTTAGACTGCCCCGAAAATCAACAAATAAGACGGAGGGAATACCCTTCGTGAAGATATCGGCCACTTGATGGTGAGACGGGACATGCATCACACGGACTTCACCTTTAGACACCTTCTCACGTACAAACTGTATGTCAAGCTCAATATGTTTTGTCCTTTGATGTTGGACTGGATGCCCGAGAGGTAGATCGCACTTACATTATCACAATAGACTAAAGTAGCCTTAGTAATTGGACAATGAAGTTCAAGTAAGAGATTTCGTAACCAACATGACTTCGAGACAACATTAGCAACCCCACGATATTCTGTCTCATCACTAGAATGAGAAATGGTGGCACTACTAGAAGGTGGTTGTTTACCGACGAAAGTTGACAGACGGACGTGCTCCGTCGGCATTATCGACGGACTAATTCCTGCATTGATTTTGCTTATTTGTGTTTTTCAGGCACACCCCTGGTTTGAAGGTCAGCGGCAGATTCACTTAGAGGCCAAAGTGGGCCATGGCTCACACTCAGTTTTAAAAAAATAAATAAAAAAATTTAATGTTCTGGTCAAAGAAGTCAAGCAAATTAGAAACACACAAAACCAAACCCAAGCCACGCACAAACTAAGCAGAAAACAATTCTGTGCTCATCTTCACCTACGCAATCAACAGATGCGATCATCGGAATTCGTCGATCCGAGCCGGATGCCTTCTTGTTCTCTCTCTCTTTCTCCCTCGTTATCTTTCGGTCCTTCTTCTCCGGTTCTCCTACTGCTATCTCCTTAAACCTCCAAAATTTTCATTCTTCTTGATTTGATTACTGCTCAAAATGCCAAGGTAATTCAAAATTCATTTCAATTTTGCTTTTTGATTGTGTATTACATCGATTACAATGAGTAATTTTAGATATATTTGGTGATAAAATTTTAGGGATTTGATCATCAGTTTATAACTATCTAGGTTTCTTTAGGGGTTTTTTTTTTTTTTTAATTCTACTCAAGTTTCTAATTTTGATGTTCAATTTTGTAATTTTAGGTTTACTTAAAGCTGAATGTTAAGGGTAACCGAGCTTCAAACATCCTTCAGATTCTGAAAAAAGAAAAGGTACATCTCATTCTATTAGAAATACACCTTATTATTTTCCCCTTTGTAGGATTTTTATATTACCTATTTTATGTGATAATATGTGAAATATCAATAGTAGTGGAATCCAAAATAGTAGTTTTTTTTTAATCCAGAATAGTAGTTTTTTTTTTCCCTTGTCTTGCAACAAAAATCAGTCACCGAAAAAAATTTGGCCCACACTAACCAGTGGCGGAACTAGAAATTAAGTGAAGGGGGGGAAAGAAATTTTGGAGTGAAGGAATGATGTATGGGGGTTCGGGGGCAGCGCTCCCGAAAAAAAATTTTGGTGTATTTTTTCATACCGAATACTCCCTCCGTCCCACTATACTTGACACCCAAGGGGTGGGTTCAAAAACCAAGGAAAAAGAATAAAATAAAAAAAATGTGTGGTGGAAAATGAAGAGAGAGAATGAGTGGGGTAAATAGTAGTGTTGGTTGAATAAATATGTGGTAGAAAATGAAGAGAGAGAATGAGTGGTGGGGTAGAGTGAATATAAAAATATAAAAACTTGGTTATTTTTGGAAGGTGTCAAGTATAGTGGGACGGCCCAAAATGGAAAGAAGTGTCAAGTATAGTGGGACGGAGGGAGTACAATTTTAGACATAGTAAAGTATCTGCTTTAATGGTGCCAATAATTCATTCATTGACATCTAATACAATTCGACACACATATAACATAATTTCACATATCAAAAAGTTCAACATATATATTTATTTAACGTCTACAAATCACATCTATTAAAAGAAAAATTATAAATATAGAACATTTTTTTTTCAAAATATACTTCCTCCGTCCCACTAAAAGTTAAATTATTTATCAAATTTACACTTTTCTACCAATTATCTCTCTCATACCTCACTCTTTATACTTACAACCAAATCACATTTAATCTTTTTGTTTAAAATAAAAATAAAATTGTTAGTGAGACGAAGGAAGTACACCTACAGTTAATCTCATTGTTTAAAATAAAAATGTAATTTTAATGAGACGGAGAAAATATAGTCACAATATATATACTTTTTTTTTAAGGAAAATTGTATTACATAATAAGTACCAAACAAAAAAAAAAAGCAAAAAAAAATTGTCAAGGAGGGGCAGTGGCCCCCCCCTTGCCCCTTCATACCTCCGCCCATGACACTAACATAACTTCCTGGATCCGCCACTAATGAAGGTAATAACCTCTTAAACCATGCTCTCCATCGTTTAAAGGTAATAACCTCTTAAACCAATGCTTTGTTCTTTACTCTTGCAAATAAGTTTGTCATGTTGCCTCATGTCATTTATTATTGATGCAATTCTTGACATTATATTTTTCTGAAGATGTAGTTGTTGTAGATTTCCATTCAAATGTGTTCTGCATTGATTTTGCTTATTTGTGTTTTTCAGGCACACCCCTGGTTTGAAGGCGTTAAATGGGAGATGTTGTATGAAATGGAAGCTGCATATAAACCTACTTTCACTGGAGACTTGGACACACAGAATTTTGAGAAGTTCCCTGAGGTGAGTACATTGATTTAGCTGGATTATACAGTTTGTTTTTGTGGGGAAGTAGGTTGATAACAATGATCAATCACCTTTAATTAGTAATTGCAATAGTCCTCCAGTTTGGAAGATCACTTGTTCGGATTTGTGGCATGCAATATATATCTTATTGTTTTTTACTGCTTTACCATACAGTGTATGTATGTTGTGGGTAAAGTGGAAGAGCATTGTGATTCTCAACTGTTATGTTGTAGGAAGTAACCCGTTTTGTTGATTGGCTTTGCTTTGTCTGAGTTGCCCTTTTTGTTCACTTGATTGGGCTCGAGAGGCAGAGGAATAGTTGAGATGAAGATCTCTGTTTTGAGCATCCCACTTGACTCATTATGCACGATGTGTTCAAGTTTAGGAAGCAAAATTACCTTTGACATGTAGAGCTTCCTTTGCATGAATCAAAGGCTGCTGATGTTAGCTATTTTTTATTAGAGATTTCTGTCCTTTTGCTGACTCTGTTGGTGATATTAACTCAAGTTTGTCATTTGTTTTCTTTTTGATGGCCATGTGCCGCTTATAGGGTTGAGTTCAGTTGTTGAGGCCGAGTGGAGATTTTTTAGGGTTTATTGTTGAGCCAAATAGTCTTTTGATCTCTTGGTAGGTGGTTAGTCAGATTTGTTACCTTTGACTTGGGTATTTCAAAGACCTAGTAATTTTTCGATGAAGTTTAAGATTGTTACTTGAAGATGTTTTACCCATCACATCAGATGAGAATTCAGCATTTAGCCATAACATAGTTAGAAGGTTTCCAGAAAAAAAATTTACTTGTACTTGAAAAAATATATAAAGATTCAAGACAACCCAAGTTGTTTGTCTCTGAGATCTGGGGCCACTCTTTCTCTGGAGAGGTTAGCTGAGGAGAAATCATCAGCAACCTTATTGTATGATGATCTTGGTGTCCTATTCTTTTTAGCTGCTCTCACCACTGTAAAACAAGTCTTTGATAGGTAATTTTTACCTTCTTTCATCTATTTCATATACTGGGTATAAATTTTCATATGTGATTGTAGATAAACCTCATTCACTTATACTCCGTAGTTAATTGACCCCCTCAAGATATTTAGCTGAATTTTTGGGTTTATTTTTCTTTAAAACATGCTTTGAATTTTCTTTCTGTTGTTATCTTTCTTCTATTATATTAACTACTTCTACTCTTTTTGTAGTACAAATATTCATGTCCCAGGTTCTTAGAGATTTAGATTGAGAATGCTTTTAAGAAATTAGTTGTTAAGCGAAAGTCTTTGACATAAGTGGTAGTGGCGGTCATGGTAATTAAACATGTTTTTATTTGGCTTGTAATCAAATTTAAGTAGCTTTTATGTTGGTTTTAAGATTTTGATAAATGTTGAATTTGTTTTTTCATGTTTTTGATGAATGTTTGATTGAGTTGTATTTGGATGTTGGTATTTTGGAATTTGAATGCTAGTATTTTGGCATTTGAATTTTAGCAGGCTGCAAGTGATTTTTTAAATAATTTAGATTTTTTTAAAAAATTCTTAACAATTTATCGACGGACCAGTCCATCAGAAAATTCTTTAAAAACTAATGATAATATTACCGACGGAATACTCAATTGGTAATATTAGCAACCCCACCTCTGACTCATTACTAGAACGAGAAATGGTGGCACTACTAAAAGGTGGTTGTTTACCGACGAAAGTTTACCGACGGACGTGCTCCGTCGGCACTATCGACTGACTAATAACGAATACCAACGGATTTTTAATTTGCACTTGTCGGGAATTTCTTTTTTAAATTAATATTTTATTCTGTCGGTAAATGTGAATAATCCGTCGGTAATACCAATGGAATTTGTCCCTCAGTAATACCGTCGAAAATCCGACGGAAATAGTCTGTCGGTAATTCGATATATATATTAAACTTTAGCCGCCTCTCCCATTCAGTTTCGCTTAAACAGAAGAAGCCCTCTCCTCCGTCGGTTGCCGTTGAGCGACTCCTCCGCTGTCCCAAATTGTTTAATTTATTCATCAATTGTTTTGAATTTGTAATTTACTTGGCAAAATCCTAAAATCCACTTGTCGTTTCATGCTCTCCACACAATAATTTGTTGGGGTATCAATCCAAGTCCCACATCGGCAATTGAAAGAAGAATTGCCTAATATATAAAGGTGTCCACCCACTCCATTAGTATGAGATCTTTTGGGAGTTGACCCAAGAGCAAATCCGTGCGGACTGGGCCCAAAGCGAACAATATCATACTAATGTGGAGTGGTGGGGATCGTCGCGATCCCAACAACTGTATCAGAGCCGTGGTTAGTGGATGGGCGTGACGCAGTAGACCGCGTGTGGAAGATATGTGGGATTTCCTCTGGTGGTGTGACCTCGCGAATGGAGCACTGTGTGTGCCTTGTGTCGAAAGTCTTCCTAATATTGGTGATAAATCAGGCGGCGTGTCCCGCAGGTGGTGAATAGCGGCGGTACAAGATTCGCTAGACGTGGTCCTTGGTTTGAGGGGAGGATTGTTGGGGTATCAACCCAAGTCCCACATTGGCAATTGAAAGAAGAATTGCCTAATATATAAAGGTGTCCACCCACTCCATTAGTATGAGGCCTTTTGGGAGTTGACCCAAGAGCAAATTCGTGCGGGCTGGCCCATAGCGGACAATATCATACTAATATGGAGTGGTGGGGATGGTCGCGGATTTATCCGTCTGTGGCTATAATATTATCGACGGAAAAGCCAATCGGTAATCTCCGACGATAACCACTACTAGAAACTGATCGTTTAGCGACGGATGTAACAGCGACGGAATACTTCGTCACGGAACATCGACGGATAAATCATTCTATCGACGGGTTTTAGCGACGGAAATATTTCCGCCACTAAATTCCGTCGTTAAAAAGCATCTTTTTAGAATATCCTTTCTTCTCCGTCGCTGATTCGCTATTTCCGTCGCTGACATGAAACGGACATTCAGTCGCTATACAGACACAGAAGTTTGCGTCGCAAACAAAACATATTTTTTTAATATTCCTATTTTCCGTCACTGATATGATATTTCCGTCGCTGATCAGCGACGGATATTTCTGTAGCTAAATAGCAGCAGAACCTCCGTCACTGATTAGCTTAAAAAATTTACGTAGCTGATTAGCTACGGTACACTCCGTTGATGTTCAGCGACGGATTGTTCTGTAGCTAAATAGTGGCGGAACCTCCGTCACTGATCAGCTTCAGAACTTTCCGTCACTGAATAGAGTCGGAAATTCCAAAATTCTGCCGCAGTCTTTGATTATTATAAATAAAACTATTTGAGATGTTAGTTAGTAGTGAAATTTTTAACAAAAAATTATATAAAAAAAGTTAAGAATTTTTAAAGAAATGAAATTATATAATAGAAAAAAGAGAGACGGACAATAGCATTTAATTTTTTATTTTTTTAATAATTTTTTGGATAAATAAAACCATTTGAGATGTTAGTTAGTAGTGAAATTTTTTACAAAAAATTATATAAAAAAGTTTAGAATTTTTAAAGAAATGAAAGTATATAATAGAAAAAAGAGAGTCGGACAATAGCATTTATTTTTCATTTTTAAATTTTTTTTTTGGATAAATAAAACTATTTGAGATGTTAGTTATTAGTGAATTTTTTTACAAAAAATTATATAAAAAAATTTAAGATTTTTTAAAGAAATGAAAGTATATAATAGAAAAAAAAGAGAGACGGACAATAACATTTAATTTTTTATTTTTTATAATTTTTTTTGGATAAATAAAAATATTTGAGATGTTAATTAGTAGTGATTTTTTTTACAAAAAAATATATAAAAATAGTTAAGAATTTTTAAAGAAATGAAAGTACTCCCTCTGTCCCACTTCAATTGATACTTATTTCCTTTTTGGTCCGTCCCACTTCAATTGATACTTCCCAAAATGGAAAGGAATCTTCACTATTTACCCCACTCATTCTCTCTCCTATTTTACTTTTTCACTCACAACATTCTCTTGGATAAATAAAACTATTTGAGCTCATTCTCTCTCCTATTTAATTTTTCATACTCACAACATTTACCTTTTTCTCTTTCTTACATCACTTTTCCTTAATAGTTGTGCCCTTTTTTTTGGTCTCAAATGAAGTGGGACGGAGGGAGTATATAATAGAAAAAAGAGAGACGAACAATAACATTTAATTTTTTATTTAATTTTTATTTTTTTGGATAAATAAAACTATTTGAGATGTTATTAAGTAGTGAAATTTTTTACAAAAAATTATAAAAAAAAAGTTTAGAATTTTTAAAGAAATGAAAGTATATAATAGAAAAAAGAGAGACGGACAATATCATTTACTTTTTTATTTTTTTATAATTTTTTTAGATAAATAAACTATTTGAGATTTTAATTAGTAGTGAAATTTTTTACAAAAAAATATATAAAAAAGTTAAGAATTTTAAAGAAATGAAAGTATATAATAGAAAAAAGAGAGACGGAAAATAGCATTTATTTTTTAATTTTTTTTTATATTTTTTTTGGATAAATAAAACTATTTGAGATGTTATTTAGTAGTGAATTTTTTTTAAAAAAATTATATAAAAAAAGTTAAGAATTTTTAAAGAAATTAAAGTACATAATAGCAAAAAGAGAGACAGACAATAGCATTTACTTTTTTATTTTTTCATAATTTTTTTTGGATAAATAAAACTATTTGAAATGTTATTTAGTAGTGAAATTTTTTACTAAAAAATTTATAAAAAAATTTAAGATTTTTAAAAAAAATGAAAGTATATAATAGAAAAAAGAGAGACGGACAATAGCATTTACTTTTTTTTTTATATTTTTTTGGATAAATAAAACTATTTGAGATGTTAGTTAGTACTGAATTTTTTTACAAAAAATTATATAAAAAAAAATTATAATTTTTTTTTGAAAGTGTTCTTTACCGACCGACAATCTCAGACAAATTATTGGTGTCTACCGATGGATTAGCCATCAGTAGTGCGCAGAATATTCTCGGTAATGCGACGGAAATATTCTGTCTGTGCTACCGCAAGAATCTGGACGAATCATTTCCATCAGTGAAATCATTATTAAGCAGATGTGCTTGTATACCAAGGGAAATGTTCGCCGGTAAATCATCGGTTTCTTGGGTTGTATTTTGGGGCTGTGTGAAGGCAGTCGATTAATGGGAAAAGAAGGAGAGGAGCCCGGTGATTGTGGGTGGTCAGGCGGCCCATCAAAAGCAAGGTAGGTGATGGTGGGCCAGGTAGACTCAAAAGTTAGGCTTGGGATCAAAGGAAGAGGCATGGAGGGAGGAGGGCTAGGCCGAGTGAGTAACAAGATGGGCCAGCCTGTTCCTCGGCCCAATGATGAAGTGTATGCAGAATTAGGCCATCATCCAAGAATTGGTATGATTGGGTAGTGAAGGCTTGTGTATAGAAGCAAAAGCAAAATTGCAAATTCATCAAAATCACATGACCCGATCAACAAGTCAATTTCTTGACTCGGATGTTAAAGTAAATGATCAACAAATCGAACGATTGACAACTATGGACGGTAAATAACATTAATGAAATCACAATATCAAGAAATCAAAGCGATTCGGACAGGAAAATGACAATCAACGAATCAAACGATTCAGACGGTAAAGAACGATCAACGAATCAAACGATTCAACAAAGAACGATCAACGAATCAAATGATTCGGACGGTAAATGATATTATTTAAATAAGATAAAAATGACAATCGACACGTCAAGATCTTCCATTTTAACTCTAAATTACTCTTTTCGAAAGAGGAGAGTAATAGAGAGGGGATCACGTCTTGACCCGGACCGATTGTCTAGAACTTTTACATTTTAAGAAAGGTAACGTGAGAGATGAGGATGAGAGTTTAGATTGAGAAGGATAGTTTACCAATACTTGATTTTGGCTCCAACCTTTGGAGGGTCCGTAATTCAATGCAAAAAGTGTTTGGAATATGGTTTATTTGGGAAAAATAGGATTTTCACACAAACCGAGATAGTTTCTTGGGGCTGAATTGCTGGAAATGGGGTAAGAAAGCTGGAGGGTGAAAATTTCTGGGGTTAAAAATTGAAAATGAGGCTGCTATTTATAGGCAAGTGAAATTTGTAAAACAGGCCGGCCGGCCTATCCTTCTAAAATAGGCCGACCGGACCGTTCTACAGATTGGCTATTTTCCCTGATTAAATTAATCATATGTATAGATCTTGTTATCGCGTTCGATTTGATATGCGGTGGGCCCAAAACGAAGTTCGTATGAGAAAGTTATGACCTCTGAAAGATCGGGACTCTCAAAAACAGCAAATCAAAGCCCGAAAGACCTCGAAACTTCATTTTTGGACGAGTAAACCCTCGAACTTCACTTTTGAGTCTTTTAAATGATCGGCAACCCAGATTGGGGTACTTACAGAAGCCCTTTGGCGACGTTACTAACGGAGGAAGTAGGGTCGGCAAAAAAGATAAGGATCCCAATATGGGGAGATAGCTCTTACGAAGTGACCTGAGCGATCAAATGGTGTTGTATCCTATAGAAAGGATTCCCTACGTAACCACGAGGGAATCAAGCCGATCGTAATTCTTGTCCATAATTCTAAGAGACTTAACTGATTGACTTTAGGTCATGAGACCTTACGTTGGAGATCTAACGGAATGGCAGGAATGGTTGTGTTAAGCAGATGTTACCTGGCAACACGGTCTATTCCAAAGAAGGGATTGAAGTTCTAACGACACGGTTTGATACGGAATTTAACCTCAGGAGGAAACGGGCTTATGATGATAACGGGACGAAATTTAACCTCGGAAGAGGATACAGGCTTCGTTCATCTCGCATGGAGATATTAACTGTCAGGGCATCTTCCAAGCATTCCTTTTGCATTTCATCTCGCGTGGAGAACGAGGTTGGGCGTATTCCAACATTCCATTTGAATCTCATTTGGGAGATGGTTTGAATCTCATTTGGGAGATGGATGAATCCCACGAGGAGATGGTTTGAATCTCACGAGGGAGATTGTTTGTGTTGGAAATTAGGACTCTTGGTACCTATCTTGATACGTATCACTAGAGGGATAATATGAAATCCCACGAGAGAGATGGTTTGAATCTCACAAAGGGAGATAGAATGAATCCCACGAGGAGATGGTCTGGAATCTCACGAGGGAGATTGTTTGTGTTGGACTAGGACTCTTGGTACCTCTCTTGATACGTTCAAAATAGGATAATACCAAGTTCTTGTTGGGCGAGAATGGTCGTACAATCCTAGTGGGATTGTGAGACTAGACCAAGTCAACTATATAAAGGGTCTTTACCCTCATAATATTGGGTGTGCAATTTATATCTCTTTCCCATATATTATCTCGAAACTGGTTTATAAGACCTAAGAAATGTAAAGAAGTACCTGCAAAGTGGTCATAGTTCTGAGTGTCCATAATATTCAGCAGATTTTTGTAGTGTTGAGAAGCATGTTGGAAGGATTCAGGAGTGACACCAAGTCATTTGTCCTAGTCTGGAAAGCCTTTCATAAAGAAACAAGTGTCCTTCAAATGTCCATGTCCACCACAATGATCACACGGTAAATGGCTTTTATTCACTATTTTCTTATAGGAACTGATTTTATCAAAAAACCTCTAACACCAGTATAACAGTCATTTAAGCCCTGAGAAATATTGTTAAATTATGTAGACTATTGAATTCATCAAGTGATCAGTAAGATGCCACAGGGTACAACTGCACACACTTAGGCACATTGCTCAGATTGGTGAACTCATCCCAAAGTGTCTTGAATTTAGTAAAAATCTTTGAGTGATTGACTGAGAGCCTTGAGAACATGCAGAAATTTCTTTTCTAATCTGATATATTCTAGGAGCATTACCTGAGTAAATCAAACTTGAAGTTCATCCACATGTCTTTAGCATTAGTCACATAAACTACACTTGACCTAATTTAAGGTGTTACAACATTTAGAATCCACGAAATCAGTATATCGCAGCGATCCAGAGTGCAGAAGATATTTAGAAGTGAGATCAGGACGTTTACCTGAATTCCAGATGATACCTAACTTCATTTTCGCAGAATAAAGCAATGGACGTAGCTTGTTTCCATTCGAGTAATAAGATCCAGAGTAAAAACAATGTTAACTATTGACGTAGCAGAATTGTCATTTGTATGAAGATATAGAGGATGCGATAGGCTCAATTGAAGTGTAACAACTTCAATTTCATAGGGATCAGTCGTGGAGATGCTTGACGGTGAAGAACCGCCACCGGGAGGCTGCTCTCTGTAAGAATCTGACATAGAAGAGATGAAATCACAAAGCAATACATGGTTGTGAATAAACAATTATCTCAAAAATGCTCTAGATTATTAGGACCAAAAGGTATCCCACCACTCCACATTAGTATGATATTGTCTCGCTTGGGCCCAACCGGCACGGATTTGCTCTTGGGTCATTTCTCAAAAGGCCTCATACTAATAGAGTGGGTGGACACCTTTATATACTAGGCAATTCTTCTTTCAATTGCCGAATGTGGAACTTTGATTGGTACCCCAACAATCCTCCCCTCAAACACAAGCCCACCTCTGGCAAATCTTGTACCACCACTATTCACCACCTGCGGGACACGCCCGCCCTTGATTTATCACCGATATCAGGAAGACTTCGATGCAAGGCACACGCAGTGTCTCCATTCCCGAGGTCACACCACCAAGAGGAAATCCCACATATCTTCCACACACGGTCCGCTGCGTCACGCCCATCCAGCTAACCACGGTTCTGATACCACTTGTTGTTGGGACCAGACGTCCCCACCACTCCACATTAGTATGATATTGTCGCTTAGGGCCCGGCCGCCGCAGATTTGCTACTAAGGTCAACTCCTAAAAGGCCTCATACTAATGGAGTGGGTGAACACCTGTTATATACTAGGCAATTTCTTCTTTGCAATTGCCGATGTGGAGATTTAGGTTGATGCTCCCAGACGAGAGCGCGTGGTCGTGGTCCCGACAGGCTGGGTCTCAGGAGCCGTGGTTAGCGGATGCGGCGGCGTAATGGACCGTGTGTGGATGATGTGGAATTTCCTCTTCAGTGGTGTGACCTCGCGATGGAGCAGCTGTTGTATGCCTTGTGTGGAGAAAGTATTCCTGATATTGGTGATGAGTCGGGCGGCGGTGTTCCCGCGAGTGATGAAGTCACGATGGTACAAGACTACACTGTCAGGTGATCCTTTGTTTGAGGGGAGGATTGGTTGGGTATCAACCCAGGAGTCCCACATGGCAGATTGAAAGAAGAGTTGTCTAGTATAAAAAAGGTGTCCACCCCAGTTTTTTCATTAGTAAGAGACCTTTTGGGAGATGACCCAAAGAGCAAAACCGTGCGGGCCGGGCTGGGAAGCGGACAATATCTTACTAATGTGGAGTGGTGGCGTGATGGCGTCCCAACACTAATACTATGATACAATCATGATTTCCATGTCTTCTATGTGGAGAGAGAGAGAGATTGTAATTTTGTATATTGATTTCTTATATCTGAACATCACATCAGCATGGGACCTCTAACTAACTAACAATATAACAAACTCATTTGGCAATTGATCCTCTAAGCTTTACAATGTTAGTAGAGAAATCCCACATGATGTCCTAGCAGCCATCTCTTTATTTGAGATCCATATCCATAATAGCTATCCTATGAGGTTTCTTAAACCCCAGTGTTGAACAATTTTGAACTTCTTTGTAGGAAAAACATCTTCATCTCTCTAGGAGCATCAAGATGGAGGCAAGGAGAAGTACCAGAATTCCCTTCATTATGAAAGGACATTCTTTGGGAATGACTGCACTGACCAGGCCTAGATCTTCAGGAAAATTATCTTAATAGATCTTCGGAGAAAGTTAATGCCAAATGGACCTTGGGCAAATCCTTTTGGGTCCTGGACATAAAGGTCTCTTGAAAATCCACTTCTACGTATGACTTCAAGCTGAGCCACGCTACTGTCACTCAAGAGGTGGATATCCTCTTCTTCATCATACAGTCAACTAGATACAAGAGAAAGAGTTTAAGTTCAGAATGCGGTGCTTGTGTATATGTATTACAATTTTCATAAAAAGGATATGAGAAAGTTATATTGCCAGTAGCAATTTCACAATTTTACCTTCTAATGAACAACCCAAGTTTAAAGCTTTAATTTAAATAAAAACCAAACCAATTTTATTTTAGAAATATCTCTTTACTGGAATTAAACCAATAATGTCTTGTCTTGGCCTAAGGTTATGAGGATATCCTGAATGGAAGCGTTTCATGGATTCTGAAGATGGCGTATATGCCTTATCAATGTGTTAAGTGTTTGAGATGTTTTACTTATAAATTGTAAAGCTTAAAACATGCTAAAAATGAAACTAAATTTGACATAATATAACAAATTTGGGTATAAAATGACACATTGATTGTGGTTACGATGGTAAAAATGAAAAAATAGAGTTAATGTCTGATGGTAAAAGGCAGGTGATGGACCTACATGTACTCCAAGTAGCGAAACTAGGATTTAAAGTCAGGGGGTCAAATTTTTTTCGTAACAAAAAAATATTAAAATTTCAATTATTAAAGACAAAAATAATTCCTGAAACAAAAAGTCAAATTTCATGGTCTTCATATAGAGAAGAGTATGTTTACAATGTAAACCTTACATTGATAGTCTACCACTATTCTTCATCTTTTTAAAATACATCATAATATCTTCGTTTTCAGATCTTCTGAAAACCTCATCCTCTATAAATAACATCAAACGTGTCGTTCAACCAGGCATCTCCCATTTTGTTACGTAAAGGTGTCTTAATGAGCTTCATCGCTGAAAATACTCTTCAACGGTTACGTTCCGGCGGGCAAAGTAATGCAAGTTTGAGTAGTAAATAAACTAAAGGATAAACAATATTCTTTCTCTTTGCCACCATCAATTCAACAAGCTCACCAATCCCCTTCCACATCAGCAAAATTTCAAGAAGTCGCTACGCATATTCCATAATGTATGTTTCAAGTTCATTTGAAAGATCACCGCGTCTTTCACACGAAATGTACTGACGGATAAAGATTCAGCAAATTGAATCCCAATCTACATTATATCAAAAGCGAGAAGGAATTTTTTGGATCAAGTGAGGCAGCACAAAAGAAGCAAAAATCCACATTAGTCTTGTCGAAATGACTATTCAACTCTTGAAGTTGATGAGTCAATTCACAGGTGTTAAGACGGTTCGAACACGATAACGGTGCAAGTTGGTGATTCCATGACCTCCCACAATCGTTAAGCAATTGATCTCCCGGCAGCTACAAATATATCTTCCATATTCAATACCGCTATGTCGTGTTTCTCACAGAATTCACTAGTTGACTTCAATAAATCCTCCCAACCATCTTCCCTCATTTTCTCTAGTCGGGTTCTTGACACGGTAACAAGAGAGATGGCATTTACAATATTCTAGATCACGCTTTTGTAACGCCACTTGACAAATGATTCGTGATTGCTCAAAACATCTTTCATAGAGTGCAATAGAAACACAAACTCAAATTGGTGAATGACAAAGCTAAGAGTTTTTGCCTCAGTCTTATTCGCCGAAGTATAGCCTTCTCTCCATATAAAATCCAACACATCACTCATAGGGGTAAAAAGATTGATCACACTTGTGATTGTGCCATAATGTGACCCCCATCGTGTGTCGCCCGGCCTTTTTATGGTTGCTTCTTGATTCAAACCTTTTCCAGTCTTAATTTTACCTTTCCCAATACCTTCAGTTACTTGCTCAAGCTGCTTTTGTCAAAGGTGATCTCTACGTTTGGGAGATACTGAAATAAGATTTGATAAATTTGCCAAAGTATCAAAGAAATGACGAACATCATCATGCTTCTTTGCAACCCCAACAAGTGTCAATTGCAACTGGTGAGCAAAACAATGCACATAGAAAGCAGATCCATTTTCGGCCAATATCAAACTCTTGAGTCCATTGTGCTCTCCCCTCATATTACTAGCACCATCATAGCCTTGCCCTCGAATTTTCGATATGCTCAATCCATTTGATATCAAAATGGTTTCAATCGCTTTTTTAAGTGACTCTGCAGTAGTGTCTTCAACATGAACAATGCCAAGAAAGCGCTCAATGATATACCCCTTCTTGTTTACAAATCGTAAAACAATTTCCATTTGCTCCTTGATTGATATATCTGGTATCTCACCAACCAATAGAGTAAAAAATCATCTCCAATTTCCTCAAGAATTGATCTCTTAGTCAATATGGCAGCCGCATTAACTATCTCCTTTTGGATTGCTGGTGAAGTATAGATTTTATTTCCTAGAGCCTTTCCAAGCACAACTTTTTCTATATCCTCGCTAACTTCACTGTAAGACTTCACAAGTTAAAAAAAATCCTTATTTTCTCGATTTCTTTGACTCGTTGTAACCACGAAAAGTCAAACCTTGACGACAAAGATATAGTATTGCTCTAATATAAGTGAGAAGACGAATGTCGACATCTTTGGCTTTTTTTATCAAATACTCTGGCCAAATTGTGATCAATGTGCTGCTTCGATTTCAATAAATCTTGACTTAAAATGTAACAATTGTTATGAGAACTATTAACATCTCCAACATGTTCCATCAACTTTTTTGAAATCTTCTTCCAATTTCTAAACCCATCGGTCACAAATGTTCCACCTCCTCCTTGCTTCCCAGAATCAGGCTTGAATAGATAGCAATACAAGCAAAATATTGCATCTTTGCTTGTACTATATTCCAACCAAGTCTCATACTTCACGTACCATTTTGGATCAAATTTGTAATTTTTTCCTGAAATTTCAGACTTTTTGAATTCATGATTTTTTGGTTGAGATGGGCCCTGTTAGTGTTAGAAAACGTGTGTTGTCCCTTGTGTCACATACCAGTGTCGCCACTGGTGTTGCCACAAGTGTTGCCATTTGGATTTGGCAACACTGAGTTAGTTACTGTATTTTTCACAAATATTAATGGGTAAATTAATGTTTATATAACAGTAGTTAGTCACCTTAAAATGAGCTTAAAATCGGCAGACGAAAGCGGCCCAGGCGTTAATCACGAAGAGAAGAAGAAGTTAACAAATAAACATGTGTTTATTTGTTTAATTGATGACCAAGCCAGGAGATATTTTATTCAGCTATTCTGGGGGAGAACAAGTCAGAGTACAAGGCAATCAAAGCTAAGAGGTACAAGCATGAGAAGCAAGAGAAGACTAGGTCTCCTACAATGAAGGCGAGAAGGCTATTTTGGAGGAAACAAACCCAAGGCTGTTAGCTGATCATTTGAGTAGGCTCCAAGACTTTGTGGCCTATAAATAGTGCAGTGGATCTTCATTGAAGATCATCCAATTCTTAAAAACGCAAATCTGCACAAGAAAAGTAGAATTCTGCTCTCAAGTGTTGCCATTCAGTGTCGGCAACACTTTGTCCAACACTCGAATATTTCATATAGATTTTTATATTTTTGTGAGGTTTTTGAGTGTTTATTTACTGAGAATTCGTGTATGTTGTTCCTTATATCAGGGTTCGTTTATCATTAAGGAACAACCTTGACCTTGTATTGAATTCATATTATTAATAGAAAGGTCTTGCCTTTTAGGCACCCATCAAGTTATATATTTATATAACTTGATAAAAATTATATTCTTGTGTATTGCTTTAATTCTTCCGCTGCAAATTATATTTATTTCTATTGATTTGTGCTTTTTCTAGAATTGGTGAATGTGTTGTTGTTAGTGTCATCAACACTAAGAACAACACCTGTGAGTTTTATCTCACCTTGTGAGTTTCGTCTCATAAGTTCTTAGCCATAGACAATTTCAATTGGTATCAGAGCCTAGCACTTGATATACTAAGTGTTTAGATCCTTTTGTCATGGCTTATGATCCTGCAAACCCTAATCAAAAGAGATTACCGGTTTTAGACGGATCTAATTATGCTTATTGGAAGATTCGCCTACGCTCGCATATCAAATCAATTGATCTTCGGGCTTGGCGATCTATTTTAAATGGTTATTCTGTTCCAATGCTTCCTCCGATGACGATGGTGACGTTCAAGTCAAACCCGAATTCGAGTGGACAATTGAAGAGAATAATCTTGCTAGTTTCAATGAAAAAGGCACTGAATGCCATCTATGAATGGGTTGACATGCATATGTTCAAACTCATTCAAAATAGTCCCTCTGCGAAAGATGCTTGGGATACTTTACAAAGATTTTGTGAAGGAGATGGCGTGTTCAGAAACAAAGCTTAGAGGTCTCACTAGTAGATTTGAAAGATTAAGAATGGGTGAAAACGAAGACATCTCGTCTTATTTTTGAAAAGTTGATTGATATTTCAAATGCTTGTCAAGTATTAGGGGAGCCTTTTACAAATAAACAACTTGTTTCAAAAGCTATTCGTACTCTTCCCGAGCGTTTTAATATTAAAGTTTCAGCTATTGAAGAGGCCCATAATCTTTCAACAATGGACATCAACTCCTTAATGAGTATTTTGAAAAACTTTAGAGTTAAATCTCAATGAACAAACGGAGGCTTCTAAAGGCAAAAATATTGCCTTAAAAGTCGAATCTTCGGACACATGTGTGGACGATGAAGATGAAGTCTTCGAGGAGTTAGATGAAAATACTAGTGTAGCTTTACTTGCAAAGAGATATAATTCTATGGTTAGAAAATTTAACAAAGTGCAGGTAAAGGCTAAGGACCAAACGGCCAAAACCTCTAGTTCTGTGCCAAGGAGAAGTCCTCCAAATCAAAAGGATATCCCACCAAGGCGTGCATCCTCGGAAAAGATCCGGTCCGATCCTAAGTACATTTGAATCTATTCAATGTCATGCTTGTTCCTTGGGGTCACTATGCCAATGAATGTGCTAACACCTTGAGAAAGGCGGGCAAAAACTTGTGGGTATCTCTTAGTGATGGAGAGGAGGAAGGAACGGAGAAAGAAGAACAGACGGAGCAAGTAGTCATGATGGCCACGGTAGAGGAGCTACCTTCGACTGAGAGTGTTACTTCAAGTGTCATTACAGATTTGACAACACTTGACACAACATTGGTGACTTCTTCAGAAAGTGTTGCCCCAAGTGTCGTCCGGAATTGGCAACACTTGGCACAACACTCACGGGTATGATTCTTTAAATGATCTTAATTTGCATGGTTCAACTGATTTAAATTCAGAAGAGATTATAGAGGATGATCTTGATAAAGATGAACTTATTTGTGAATTAAAAAACCTCTATAAATCTCTCCTCATGGAATGGAAAAAGGAGAATAAGATGGTGGTTTTCTTGAAAAAGGAAAATCAGGATCTTAAGAACTCCTTGACTCGGCTAGAAGCTCAACTCAGTAGGAGAGACTTGGATCTTGATAAAATCAAGGCCAAACTCAACCTAGCCGAATCCACCTTCAAAAAACTCAACACGAGTTCATCCAAATTGGATGAAATACTCAAATTGAGTAAGCCTCTGAAAGCTGGTCTTGGGTTCCAAGAATCACTTGAAAGTATTACCTCTTCCTTGTTTGATGTTGAAACTAAAAATTGTTTTGTAAAAGAGCGTGTCAAGGAAAAGGGTAGCACTTCTAGTGATTCCTCTGATCAATCCAATGAGTGTGGATACTGTCACAAAGCTGGACATTTAAAACCAGATTGCATTTTCCTACAAAAGAAAATGTCCAGTCTTCAAGTGTCGTCTCAAGTGTCGCCAGTTTCTCAGTGGCAACACTTATGGCAACAACTGGTGAACAGAAATCCAGATTTTCAAAAAAGGGTTGGTTACCCAAGGAAAAACTGAAATGCTATGTTGTTTATACAGCCTTAAGGACTAACATTGCAGGAACTTGGTACTTTGATAGTGGTTGTTC
>JAFEMH010007101.1:0-101516 GCA_022495995.1 Adenophora triphylla var. japonica
CACTGGCTTCTTGACACAAATCGAGAACCACGACTAGCCGGGATGTGTCTCCCGGCGAAGGCAGCTCGGGCGTGAGTAAGATAACGGTGTATATAATGCTCGAAATGTATTGAATAATGAAAATTGGATAACAAAATGGCGAGTTACCTTTCACCGTTGGTAGTGATGAAGTATTTATAGGCGTTGGTAGTTGTATTTTTGGGGAGAGCGACATGTGCTCGAGATTGTAACGCTGATTCGGTTGCGGGTCATGGTAGAACGTGTCTACTAACGGCCCCCCTAATTTGTAGTGGATGTGGTTATGAGAATTGTTCAACCAAATCTGTACACGGCCGGCAAGTGTCGGGGGTCGTCACTTGTTTGTTTTGAATCAGGAGGTCGCCCATTTGAGGAATGGTCTACCCGACCACGACAGTAGAAGTAAATAAATCGTACCCATATTAGAGCTTTGGATATTAAGGTCGGACTAATGGGTTAGGTCGGGACCTATTAGGTCGGACCACGGACTTGAGTCGGCGATACTTGAGACGGGCTTTGGGCCTTGCTCGATTGGACCGAGGGCTCATTGAGAATGTGAGGAGTCAAGGCCTATGCGTGATTGGGCTTCACCCGTTTGGCCCAACTTCTGACACTTTTGGTATGTTCGGTGGCCCCAACTTTCGAGTTGACTTCGTCGACTTGGGGGAAGTTAAGAAGATCTTTCATGCAGGAATTACTTTACTCCGGGGCGGTGACGCTGCCCATAGTAGTTTTGAAGTAGGTCGACAATGATGACGTGGCACCATCCACGGACGGTTGGCGATGAACGGTCGGATCGGAACGAGCGCCGTTTTCCCTGTCATCATTAAGCTATGTCCGACGCTTGGGAGTCCTTCTCGAAAACCGTCTTAGGATTTTAATTTTGGAAGAATCAATTTTGAATTTCTTTTTTCCTTTCCAAATTTAGGAAAATATAAATGCTCGTAATTCCCTTGATTCGAATTCCTATCGTCCTTCAAACTACGCGAGAATCTCCCGGTACGAAAATAGCGAAGAAACAGGTTGAGGATTAAATTGGGCCACCATCTTACTTAACGGACTTCCTATTCCGAAGCATTTACGAAGGTATTTCTCTTCTATTCTTCCTTTTAGGGCTTTAATTCTCTGTTCTATCTTTACTTCCGCCATGGCTAAGGACCTTTTAGTAGCTTAAACCGGGGGCATGGTATGGCTCTTTTGCACCGTTAACCAAGTAGGGTGTATAAGAACATGAACGGTGAGGTGGAGAGAGATGTCTTTGAATGAATGTACTTCTGTCTTGACCAAGGTGGGAATTGAATTTTAGTGAGATAAGGTTTACCCGTTGGCAGGGGATGTTGAAAACCTAGTAGTCGATGATTCAAATGTGCGTCCCTTTCCATCCTATTCCATTTGACTCGCGCACTCGACCATTATCACCTTTGTTTTATGTAATTGAGGGATGTCCACAAACCCTCTTTCCTTAGGAATAGAATAGGCTTTCCAGTGGGAGTCTAGGTCGCCCTTAAGTAGGTCGGCGAAATTGTTCATAGGCACGACTCCTGTTTCTCCTTCTTCTTGTACGAGATATGGCGACTCGGGGAAGGAAACAGCGCCTGACTTCTTCCGGCCCTCGGATAGTGGATGCTTTTGGGTCATCTGTGGTGCTGGGAAGAATGAGAGAGGCTACGTCCCTCGAGGGCCATTGCGGGGAAAGAAAAACTTACCCTCTAGGTATGGATTGATCTGGGATTTCTGTGAGGTAAGTAAGGAAGATTATAGGGTGACCATTTACACTCAGAAGGAGTTTATGAAATTGTTTAGGTCGTCATTCACCAAGGACGCCACTAGGGTAGCCTTCTTCTATGGTCAATTTGTAGCCGGCCTCAGGTTGCCTCTTGATCCCTTTATAAACGAATTTTTAGAATGTGCTAATGCCACTACCCCTTGACTCGGAGCCAATACTTGTAGGGTTACGGTATGCTTTGCTATGGTACGTAGATTCTTAGGATCTACGAACCTGTATGAGAGTATTTAAGGAATTCTTTAGTATCCAGTATAGTGGGGAGGATCGAGCATCGAGTACCCTTCTAAACCCAAATCTCCCAAACTCTTCCTGACAAACCTCCCTAGTAAGCACGGTGGGTGGAACTCGCATGTAGTGGTTGTAGAGAGTAGGTTGGGATGGGAGTTCCCTTTACCCAATGATGAGACGAGACCGTAGATGAGAGGGACTATTGGGAGCCATCCTGGCACCTTAGCTTGTACAAGACTTTGTGTCGACTAGTTGCCAAGAGGCCCGTCAGTGGGAGAGTATGCTCACCACCAAGTATCAATTTCATCCAAGTGGGATGATGTGCGGAGACGGAGTAGTGGAGCCCACTTATTCCGGTGTTGAGAGGCCAAATATATCTGTTGGATTACTCATTCTGCAGGGAGATTTGGAGATACGTGTCAACGTTGTAAGAAGGACCCGAGAAAACTACTTTGCGAGGACTTGACGGGGAGCACGGCGGTGGTAAAGATATCCTGTTCGGATTTTCCTTACTTGCCCTTCATTAAGTAACTTGTATGTATGAGCAATGTGCCTTGGATGAGTTAGTCATAAATTTGGACTGCGGTTCGTACATAGCTTGCTCGTACGTAGAGGTGCACTTTGTAGAATAATTAGCTGCGTCCATGATTAGCTCGTAGCTTATTAACTCGCGTATAATATGGTCGATAAACATAACGAGCTCATAATAGAACTTTTGCTCGTATATAGAACTTTTGCTCGTATATAGAACTTTTACTCGTATGTCGATCTAACACTTCTTTATTTTGATTTTGTTGCAGTTCTAACACCCGACCAAGAAGCTAATATGGGTCGCATCGTTGGCGTCTCTGATAAGAAGAAAGCTAAAAAAGCTCATGGAGCTGCTAATGCTCGAGCTCATAGACGAGAGGAGAGGCTGCGGTAAGGACCGGCACAGTCAAAAGGATAACATTGGGATGGTGCCAATGGAGGATTGAAAGAAGATGACCCTTTGCGGGCGGTACCCGGTCTGTGGGCGCTACGGTGCGATGGGGGTGACGAGTCCGCGGGTCGGCTAGAGCAAGTCTAAGCTCGACCCAATCCGGGAGGTTGATGCTTTGCGACCTCGAGGGGAGTTTACGAGATGGCCGGGGTAAGTCCTTGAAGCGTTGTGCTTGTTGAGGATGACATCATGGAGGTAGACGGCGATGACGAACCTCGAATACGAGGAAAGAGGCTACGCTGCAGGAAAGGGAAATCAGTGTCTTCAAGCCAGATGCCTCCACCAGCTTCTCCTCCTCCCACCAAAGAGTCTCTTGAGGACCAGATGAGGAGGTTGAGTGATGTTCCTCCACTCGTAGGGGTCAACAGTTTAAGTCGCCGTTACCCTGACATGAGCCTGGGCCAGGTGGTTGTGAGAAGAGCCATTGATGTGGATCTGTTGGCTCACTTTGCTGATAAAGGAATAACACCTGAAGAGTTTTCTCATGCCATTGCTTAGGGGCTTGTTTAAACACATTTATCAAACTCATTAGTAACAAAGCCAAACGATGAGACAATTTTATCAAATTTCTCATGCCATTGCTTAGGGGCTTGTTTAAGTCCATACAAGGACTTAACAAGTTTACAAACCTTTTTCTCATTGCCAGGGGCCTCAAAACCTTCAGGTTGATCCATATAAATTTCTTCCTCTAGATCGCCATGCAAGAAGGCGGTCTTAACATCCATCTGATGGATAGGAAGATCATAAACAGAGGCCAATGCGATAAGCATTCGGATTGTAGTCATTCTAGCAACTGGCGAATAGGTATCGAAATAGTCTATTCCCTCCATTTGCTTGAATCCCTTAGCCACTAACCTAGCCTTAAACTTGTCAACGGTTCCATCCGGTTTCAATTTCCTTTTGAAGACCCACTTACATCCTATCGTGCTACAACCAGGAGGGAGATCGACCAATTCCCATGTCCCGTTAGAGACAATAGAATCCATTTCACTCTTAACAGCATCCTTCCACTGCTTGGCATCAGAAGTAGCCATAGCAGCTTTGAAGGTTAGAGGATCACCCTCGACATTGTAAGTGATAAAATCATTTCCAAAGTCCTTGGTGGTCCTTGCCCTTTTACTCCTTCTTGGTTCAATCTCATCGTCAGAATGAGTTGCACTGGAATCAACCCTCACATTTGTCAGCTCCTCTACTTGAGCAAGAATGGAGTTAGTGGTTGGGTTAGATTCCTTAGGAAGTCCGTCCTTCATAGGAAACACATCCTCAAAAAATGTTGCATCACGTAACTCAACTATAGAGTTCACATCTATGCCAGAAATTTCAGATTTTATAATAAGAAATCTCAATGCATAACTTGTTTCAGAATAACCTATAAAGATAGCATCAACAGTTTTAGGTCCAAGCTTTTTCCTTTTATGTGCGGGTACAAGTACCTTTGCAAGGCACCCCCACACTTTTAAGTGTTTCAAGCTAACTTTGTCGACCTCTCCAAAGTTCAAACGGACTTTCCTTTCTATGTTTAGGAGGGACTCTATTCAGAATATGGCAAGCCGTATTCAAAGCCTCTCCCCACATATATTTGGGCAGTCCAGAACTTATGAGTAAACTGTTAATCATATCAGTAAGGGTTCTATTCTTACGTTCTGCAACACCATTTGATTGAGGGGTGTAGGGAGGAGTCTCTTCATGTACTATTCCGTTTTCTTGACAATAATACATGAAGGGGTTAGACTCATATTCACCTCCTCTATCAGACCTTAACCGTTTAAGTTTCTTGCCGGTTTGTGTTTCTGCTTCATTCTTAAATATAATGAATTTATCTAATGCTTCATCCTTAGAATTAAGCAAATAGACATAACAGTATTTACTAGCATCATCAATAAAGGTGAGAAAGTATTTCTTTTTGTCTTTGGTCAACACGCCATTAAATTCACAAATATCAGTATGAACTAAATCTAGGATTTCAGAATTTCTCACAACCGACTTAAACGGACCTTTTGTAGATTTAGCTTCAACACATACATGACACTTAGAATTCTTATCAATAGCATGTTTAGGAATAATATCTAAATTCATCATTCTTTTCACAGAATCATAGTTAATATGTCCTAAACGACCATGCCAAACATTTGAAGATTCAATGGAATAAGAAACAGGATAATCAATAGAACTAAAATTATTGTGCGAACAAACATCAGTTTCAACTCTAATTTTAAATAAACCATCCGAGGAATAACCTTTCCCCACAAAACTACCAGAATCCAAAATTATGACCTTATTACACTTAAATGAAATCTCAAATCCTTCCCTAACTAGACTAGAACCACTAATAATGTTGCGACGAATATCAGGAACGTGATACACTTGATGCAAGGTAAGAATGCGCCCATTAGGAAACCTCAGGTCCACGCGTCCAGTCCCAAGCACCTTTGCAGCACTAGAGTTCCCCATCGTCACTGATCTACCACGCTCAGACTGGTAAGACACAAATAGCAATTTATCAGCACAAACGTGCACATTTGCCTCGGTGTCAACTAGCCACTCGTTGGAGTTCATAGACGATAAAGATTTCGGGATAAGAAGTTACATACTTTGTAACATTGCGAGGTCGAGAGCGTCAACTCCGGGTGCGTCAGAGTCAGGATCATCATAATCCTTCGGACCCAACACCATGTTGACAAGCAGATGGTCATCAGCGAGGCTTGTGGTCCTTTTCCTTTCTTGGACGGGCGAGTCCCTAGAAAAGTGTCCACCTTCTCCACAATTCCCGACGATTGTTTTGCTCTTGGCTTCCTAAAGTTATTTTTCTTAACTTTAAGTTTATCATGGTTTTCTTTATCCTTAGAGTGAGTTTTCACACCTTTTCCTTTAAACTTGCTTTTACCGGTTATCATATTAGCGGCGGCCTCCACAGTACGCTAGGTTGGTTACCATTATGCACCTCTGAATCGCAATTGCATTCATCAATTCATTGAGTGTCAAGTTTCCGATACGATGCTTGAGGGTCATACCGAATTCCCCCAAGATCGAGGAAACTTCTCAATGATAGCCATGGACAACGAACTTATCGGGAAGTCCCATGTCGGCATCCTTGAGTGACTGCAAAATGATTTGGAGTTCGTGCACAGTCGGTAACCGACTTTCCCTCACTCATGTGATAATTCGGGAACTTTCCCACTTGGTACTTTTCCACACCGGAGTCATCGGTCTTTGTACTTCTTGGAAAGTGAGTCCCACAGTGGACGCGGCGGTGAGAGGAGCAGAGCAATAAACATCAAAAAGTGCATTCGACAAAGGCGTAGAATGCATCCTCGAACAACATCATCCTGCTCCTTCCACGGTTTAACGACGGCCACATTAAGCTGGATCATCACCATTCGGGCGGGACATTTGGATGTCGACATACCGAGGCATGCCCTTAATTGACGGCCCGGATCTTCATGCGTTCAGACCAACGCTTGAAGTTCTTGCCACCAAACTTCTCCGGAAGATCGGAGGTGTCAACTAGGGACTTAAAGGGAGAGCTAGAGGAACCACCAGACATGATCAAATAAAAACTTATTTTCTCTTAGACTGTTGGAAATCAAATTATAGCACCACAGATTAAACAAATAATTTAATCAACAGTAGGGGATTTATTGATCAAGTCAAGAACGTACCAATTAAGCCAATAGCAAAACCGAAAGCAATGGAATAGGATCAGGAAAACAGAACAGAAACAAGTAAACAATTGATTAGAAAACTTATCGTGATTTGATCGAGTCGCCTTATGAAGACTGTCCTAAGAGAAAATATTGCCCCCAATTGGTGCAACTCAGGTACAGGCAAATTTCTCCGAGGATAAAACGATCACGGATTACGTACCACAAAGCAGCACACAGGTAGGTAATCACCGGCGGTCCTATCTCAGTCGCCTTGAATCTCACGAACTAATCTCTATGAACGGGAGTAATCAATCAATGAATTAAAGCAAGAGAATTTTTGTTTCTCTTCAATATTCATCTACTGAAAAACGGCTGGGAGGAAGTTATAATTTATACTCATGTGATAAAATTAGGTTTAGGACTTAATTACTCCTAAAAACCCACAGAAAATTCGGCCCAGGAAGGAAAACCCCGTCACTAGCGCGGCCGCCCTTGAGGGTGGCGCGACCGCGCTAAGTCACAGCAACTTTATGAGAGTTTCAGGCCACCCAGCGCGGCCGCCCTAGGCCATGGCGCGGCCGCTCTCATAGACAGTAACTTCAGACGTGATTTCCTTGGCCAAATTCAGTCCAAGCCAAATACCATCCAAGGTAATATGACTATGAACTTCATACCACATGTATACCAAAATTCCAACAATAAGTCCATGTATATTCTTTTCCATACTACTATGTAAATATCCCTTTAATTAAGGTAGATTGATTAGAATGATATATTAGATTAATAGTAGATAGTTATCCTCTCCATGTAAAGAATAGTCTGTACACTCCTATTTAAATGAGATTATCACAAGGCAACCACAAGGTGTGGGATTCTCGGCATATTCACGTCTTCTTTCTTTTCTATCCGTCTGCTCTCTCTCGTCCCTATTCTATTCTTCTTGTTTTATATTTTCTCTGCAGGTGATAAAATCGTACATGGTATCAAGAGCTTCCATATAGCCATGGGTGATGATGCAATGAAAACCGTGGTTACTACCGATCCAGAGCAAAACAATTCTCACAGCAAACATGGTCTTCCAATTCTCTTCAATGTACAATCGTACATGGGTCATTGTAGGTTATCCAACGAGAACTACCAAAACTGGAGTTCTCTCTTCTTATCTATGCTAGAAATTCACTACCTCACAAACGTAATCTCCGATAAAATCCCACCACCCCGATATCATCCCGCTGGCACCACCAATGAAAATCCAACCTATGAAAAATTCATACACACTTCTCGCTTTGTCTTGGGTTGGATAAAAGCCACTGTTACCTCGAAAGTTCAACCCCATGTCAATCCGTGCAACAGTGCTCCAGAGGCATGGGATCTCCTTGCCAAAGAATTTGGGGTAGCCTCGTCTATTCATATCCAAAAACTCCAAGATGAGCTCCATGACCTCACCCTCTCTCCTGGCATGACCATACAGGACTATGTCCTTCGTGCTAAAACCATCTCTCACTCCCTAACTCGAGCCGGTGAAGCGGTTTCCAACCACACCCTTCGTATCCGAATTCTTGGTGGCCTAGGACACACCTATAAAGAATTTATCACCACGCAAAACTCCAAAGGTGATACCTCTATTGATGACCTCGAAGATCTTCTTCTCCAAGAAGAAGCTCTTCAAAAAAAATTCGCTCCCCAAACTCAATCCAATTTCAGCGCCCTTGCAGCCACAAAACAACCCGACCCACCGAAACCCTTACCTTCACCTACAACTGCATCAAATTATGCATACCAAGGGGGGGCTCGGCCATTTGTTCCTAACAACCAAGGGGGTTTTTTCTTTGTTCCTAGTCCTCATCGTGGGAATGGGCGTCGTAATAACTAGGGTAGAAACCGAAATAGAAATCAGGGTAGAGGTCTTCTTCCCCTTCCCCAAAACTTTCAACCCATTAGGCAGCCCACTTCTCATGCTCCCGTTCCATACACACCACCAAATCCCTTCATGAGCCCTGACCCGACCATTATGAAATGCCAACTTTGTAAGAAAAATGGTCATGAGGCTGACACATGCTATCAACGTGGGAACTTTGCTTACTCAGCCCAATATTACCCTCATAATATGATGTCCAACAGTGAAGGATCATCCCCCATGGCTCCGGTCTCATTTGTTCTTGATTCCGGTGCGACAAATCACATGACATCCAATTCGGATGTCCTGCAGCAGTTATCTCCGTACTCAGGTAAAGACTCAATTTTTGTAGCTAATGGTTCGTCAATTCCTATAGCTAATATTGGGTCTACACAGTTATCTACTCCTAATCATAATTTTTTCATGAATACGGTCTTGCATGTGCCTGAAATCAGTCGGTCATTACTTTCTATTCGCAAATTTTGCCTAGATAATGATTGCTTCTTTGAACTAACTGCATTTGGGTTTTGTGTGAAGGAAAATCGTACCAAGCGGACTATACTTTCTGGGAGTAATTCTGGAGACCTCTACACTCTCTCCTTCGTCCCTAGTTCTCGCATAAACTCCTTGGCGTTAATTGGGGAACGAGCGTCACCTTCTGTTTGGCATGCCCGTTTAGGGCACCCATCTTCTCAAGTCCTAGATAGCTTAGTTCATAGATCTCGGATTCCAGTTAGTGGTTCCGTTAAAATAAAGAAGATATGTCATATTTTCCCTTTAGGTAAATCATGTAATCTTCCTTTTCAACTTCGTACCTTTAATTCTACACAACCTCTTGCGTTGTTACATTGGATGTTTGGGGACCCTCCCCCGTTCCTTCTGTTTCCGGTTATAGATTTTATTTATCTATAGTTGATGATTTCTCTCGTTATGTTTGGTTGTTTCCTCTCTATCATAAGTCTGATGTGCTTACAGTTTTTTCTGAATTTAAGATTTTAATAGATAATCAATTGTCTCGTAGAATCTCTGCTATACACACCATTAAAACAATACAGACAGATGGAGGGGGTGAGTTTATTAACCGTCAATTTGCAGCATTTTTAGTTCAACATGGGATTGGCCACCGGACCTCTTGTCCGTACACGCCTCAACAAAATGGGGTCGTTGAACGTAAACATAGGCATATCACGGAAATGGGTCTTTTTCTTCGTGCTCAGTCTCATGTTCCCGAGAAATTTTGGCTCGAGGCTTTCACCACTGCCACATTTCTTATAAATCGGTTGCCTATGAAACAACTTCAATATGTCTCCCCATATGAAAAACTATGGCGTCGTTCTCCGGATTATCGATTTCTAAAGACTTTTGGGTGCACTGCTTCCCTAACCTGGTTCCTTACAATCGGCATAAGTTAATGTTGAAATCAACTCCGTGTGTGTTTTTGGGGTATGATTCCATGCGAAAAGGTTATAGATGCTTTGATCCAAAGTCTGGTCGAGTTTACATTTCGCGTCATGTATTGTTTAATGAGTCTCATTTTTATTATGATGCCATGAATTTTAGTACAGCAGCTCCAAATTCAAGTCAGTTGATCCATTCAACAAATACTACGCTCCTGGAATATCTACATCAAATGCACCCGGTTCCAGGCTCCCTATTGCGCCTTGGGGCCAAGCCTATTTCCGAGCATCACTCTGCTGCCACCATTGAACCTCATAACCAGCCCATGTTGACGGGTCCCTCTAGCCGTCCTTCTGGGCTCCTCACTCAGCGCCCGGCAGCCACTTCTACTAGGCCCGTCTTCAGCAACAACAGCCCAATCCCTTGCATCTTGGAGCAGCCCACATCGAGCAAGTTGGGACGGATTCACCTGCACCAGCACACCCTCTTACATCTGATCCGCAAGGACCATCTATATTGCAACAGCCTATTTCAACTGGGACACATCCTATGATTACACGAGGCAAGTCTGGCATTTTCAAACCTAAGAACATCGCAAATTTAGCCTCTATTTCCTCTGTCAGTACTCCTAGAAGTTCTAAACACCACATGGCCTTTAGTGCTTCTACGGATCCTGCATTTTTGAGCCGCATACTTTTAAGCAAGCGGCCCCATTACCTCGGTGGCAACAAGCAATGAACGAGGAAATCACGGCTCTTCGAAAGAATGGTACATGGTCCCTTGTTCCGCTTCCCACTAATCATAATGTTGTTGGGAGTAAATGGATATATAAAATCAAGCGTCAAGCGGATGGGTCACTGGAAAGGTACAAGGCCGGGGCCCGGTTGCGCAGGGGTACACTCAGCAAGAAGGTGTAGATTATGGTGAAACTTTTAGTCCGGTTATTAAACCAGCTACTATTCGGACTATCCTCTCTATTTCTCATTCTCGAGATTGGCCCATCGAACAATTAGATGTTCGAAATGCTTTTCTAAATGGGATACTCTCCGAGGAGGTTTATATGTCTCAACCACCGGGCTTTACTGATCCGTTGCATCCAGATTATGTTTGTCGGCTACATCGTGCACTCTACGGCCTCAAGCAATCCCCTCGAGCTTGGTTTCATCGACTCCACGATTATCTTCTCACCTTGGGTTTTTTCAATAGCCAAGCGGATTCTTCCCTCTTCATCCGCCATCTTCATGGGTCTATCGTGGTCATTCTTGTATATGTCGATGATATCATCGTTACGGGCTCTCACACCACGGCTGTCAACCAAGTCATTGATTCCATTTGTGACACTTTTGAGAGTAGGCGCTTGGGCCCGCTCAGTTTCTTTCTTGGCATTGAGGCAACCAGAGACGGAACCCATTTATATTTGAATCAATCCCGATATGCTATTGACTTACTACATAAGTTCAATATGCACTTGAGTAAACCGGCACCGACTCCTCTTGCTCCGGGGCTCCACCTCTCGGCGAATGATGGGGATCCTCTTCCTGATGCTACATCCTACCGTAGTATGGTTGGGGGTCTTCAATATGTAACTCTTACGCGTTCGGACCTCTCCTTCGCAGTCAACTAAGTATGTCAGTTCATGCTTGCACCTAGGACTACACACTTACAGGCTGTCAAACGCATTTTCAGATTTCTAAAGGGTACAATTACACTTGGTCTCTCTTTCCAGCGGTCTTCAGACACCTCCATTGTCGCATTTTGCGATGCCGATTGGGCTGGCTCTCCAGACGACCGACGATCAACCACCGGAGCTTGTGTTTTTATTGGCTCTAACTTAGTTGCATGGACTGCTAAGAAACAACATACATTGTCACGATCCAGTAGTGAAGCTGAGTACCGAGCTTTAGCTTCTACTGCATCCGAAATTCGGTGGTTCTCCTACCTTTTCCGCGAGCTTGATATCCCACTTACACCTCCTCTACTTCTCTGCGACAACATCTTTGCGCTTTATATGTCCAAGAACCCGGTCTTCCATGCCCGTACTGGTCACATAGAGATTGATCTCCACTTTGTTCGTGAATTACATCACCGGGGTTTCTTACAGCTTCATCACATCTCCTCGTCCGATCAAGTTGCAGATATCTTCACCAAGAGTCTTGCCGCACTGAGATTTCATCTTCTTTCTGGCAAGCTACATCTCCGCTCCGCTCCGCCTAGCTTGAGGGGGGTGGGTGAAAGCAAAGCAAATGATCCGCAAGGATCAATCACCTAATTATCTCACGTAATTCTCGTATGTAAATATTGTTATAAGTCCATGTATATTCTTTTCCATACTACTATGTAAATATCCCTTTAATTAAGGTAGATTGATTAGAATGATATATTAGATTAATAGTAGATAGTTATCCTCTCCATGTAAAGAATAGTCTGTACACTCCTATTTAAATGAGATTATCACAAGGCAACCACAAGGTGTGGGATTCTCAGCATATTCACGTCTTCTTTCTTTTCTATCCGTCTGCTCTCTCTCGTCCCCATTCTATTCTTCTTGTTTTATGTTTTCTCTGCAGGTGATAAAATCGTACATTTTTAATAATAATGAATTAATAACAATTTTTATATATACATAAATATAAGTAGATTTTTATAAAAGTATGATTAGAATTTGATTACGACAAATTTTTCACAAAGAAGACGGAAGTATCAATTTATTGTTTTTTAAAAACTAAAAAGAGATGTGTTTGAAAAAAAAAAATGGGTACATATTTTGGCTGACTCAATCTTATTGATTGAGATTATAAACAATTGTGTTAATGATTATTTTCTTCAAGTCTAGTTTTTAATTAGGGTTTCCTTTAATATCTCTCATTCTCCTTCGAATCGGCAACAGAGAAAGGAGATTCAGATAAAAAAAATATCTCTTTTTGTGTATTTTGTGTATTTTCTTTATTGTTATCATGGAATATTTGTTTGCTTATCGGGCTTTTACCATTCTTGGGTGGTGGAGGATGATCGAAGAGGCATTTATGACGTCTCAGACTTTTACCATCCCTGGTCTTGTTCGGGTGGTGAAGGGAATAGCAACGATTTTTTTTTTCGCAATGTTGTGGGCCTTGGAGATGGGGTTGAATTTGAAATACACTCTAAACTGGTTCTCGATAAAGTCAAGCCACAAGATCAAGTTTTAACTAAACTTGATTCAATCCTTGTGTGTTGCTAGGTTGTGATTAGTGGAAATCATTCATTTTCTTTGCGGTTGATAGGTCGAAATGTCAATTTGTTGGCGGACGTTATTTCTAGGAAAACGTTTGTAAATGCGAGTTCCACTGTTTGGATAAAACTTCCAACATTTGTGAATAGTCGACTTCTAAACACTTGTTGGTGTTAACAAAATGACTATTTTGGTTTTTCTTAAAAATAAAATAAATAAATGGTGGGTTAAGTATCAAATTTTACTCAAGTATATGTAAATTCAATTTTGCCTATATGGATGTCCATGAACATAATCATCATATTCGAACTACAAAATCATTTAACGTGCATACAAAAATGCTTGAAAACTATGGACAAGTTTTATGTGTGTGTGAGAGAGAGAGAGAGAGAGAGATTTTAGCTATCGACGAACATGGATATTTGGAAATCCTTAGAAGCCATTAGTCGCAATTTAAGTCACGAGCCTTTCTTTTTTTTGGCAATAATCAATTGTAATATAGATTGGTCTATACGCATTGGTCAAAATTTTTAGTTTCAATTGATCATTACCCAAAAAGAGACCATGTGGTCTAAATAAATCGCGACCCATGACGGCAGAGCTGCAACACGTCGCTGGCCACAGCAACTCTGGTTCCAGATGAACATATATATACAAGAAAATATAAGCTTGAAATAAAATATGGACACTTTCGCTTGCTTTAGATGGATCGTGACACTACAACAACGAAACCTTTTATCCCTATAATCAGAATCCTATACATCACCAGCTTCAGTCGTCCATACAGTAAAAGTGAATAGACGTCGAGCTTTCTGAAAGAGATGGCTTATCGAAACCAATCCCAACTTTTAACCCATTCGACTTCTGATACTATCTACACCAAGTCAGAATGGCTAAGCTTGGGAAGGAAAGAAGTTCACGTATTTAATTGTCATGGAATAGCTGGTTTAGCAGCTTCAGCTTCCGCTGATTCTTGAGCATTCTTCACAAGTAAGTCATAATTGATGGAAGCCAACTGCGACAAGTTCTGATTATAAAAGAAAAAAGAAATGCATAAACTTTGGCACTGTGCAGCGGCAAAGCCTGATTTTAACTAAAAGGGAGTCAAAATTATCATAAAATGATAGTTTTTTCCTTGAATGGAAGGGGTCAAAATTGCCAAAATTATTGTTTTTAGTGATAAAAATGTTGTTTTTCTACATAAAAAGGTGGTAAGAATGACTCCCATAATCCCAACGGGTCATCGTCACTGGCATTGTGTTTGCACGTGTAGGGACAAGGTAGAAAAAATTTTAGACGTGAAATCATTCTATTTATTACTTTCAAGTTTCAAAAGTAAGAAATCAATTTGAAACAAGACTTACCTGGTCTCAACACGCTTGTGACTTCTCAAAAATGCCCAATAAAAATCATGGTGTTCCGTAACTGTGTTATTGGATCTTTAATTAGCAAGAACAAAGATCAAAAATTCGCGAGCTTTACCTTAAATGAGAAATTACTGAAGGAGTAGTTCCATTGAAGAGCTGGAGTGTTAAACTCCTTCAAATGTCCACATTCATCTCCCTGCTTTCAAACCAAAACATTTTTAGAAGACAATCATTAGAAAGAATGACTTCCTCTTTGAGAGGTCCCTAAAGGAAAGTAGAGAAAAATTAATGAATTGGTGATATTTTTTAAGTTCCCATGCAACTGATTTTCTTTGATTAAATTTGCCTCCTTATATGCAAGTTGACAATTAGGATAAGTGATTCACCAAGATACTCCCTCTGTCCCAAAATGAATGACCATTTTTTTTTTCAAATTTGAATTTTTTTTGGTCATTCATTTTGGGACGGAGGTAGTACAAGATAACACTCCCATTCAAGGACTTACATCTTCATCATGCATGTAGCTGTACGAGCTGCCACTGACTGAACAGTCTGTATCAGATAAGTCATCAAAGTCGCTACCTCCATCAACAAGTTCATCTTCTAGATTCCAGATATAACGGCTCATAAAATAACTGGTGTCAAGTGTCTCGGTTGATGGTATAAATGCAGCCTACAGGACAGAGTTTCAGAATATTGACAACTACTACGATTTCGTTCAGACAGGAAAACATAGCACAAAAGACCAAAATGACCTTCTGCCTAGCCAGTGTGTCCCAGAGAATGTTCTTAAAAAAAGGATGCCTTTTCACCTGCCAAAAGAGTACAGCTCAAAGCATTTTGTCAGAATATCTGTTTTTATGGCCCTAGTGAAATAGATTGTGGCCAATGGAGGACATTTTACCTCTCCAGCACCTGTTGCACCCAGTCTTTGAACTGGACTTTCAATCAGCAACCTGATATGATGCAGAAGTATTATTGCTCTGGGAGTTAATTGGGTACTAATAATTTGAAAAGCCCTTGGCTTAGATAGAACTTACTTGTTGATAAGATCATATGCTTCATAGCTTATCTCATCAGCTACTTTTGGCCAGGGTATATCTCTGTTCATTATGTTGTCAAAAATTTGCTGCAGAAAACGGAAAGTTTCATGTTGAGCTATACATCATTTGAGAAGCAGTACTAGTTTCCTCATACAGATTCAAGAACTCCATTGACATGTAAAAAAGTTGATCTCTAGGATAAATCCAAATAAAGCAGGGATAATTTGGTACTTGCACGCCTCTGAAGGGTGGCCACCTCACCGGGGACAAATTATAGTGACCACGTGCAAGTAAAATCCATGTTAAATTCCATGGAATCTTCGATGACAAACTGGTTCTCTAGAAAACATTCTTGTTGCAAGTAAACTCCATGTTACAATTTTAATGAACATTGTATTACTTCAGACATGAATCAAGGGAACAGGCAATGAGTCTCTAAGTTGACCAAACCAATTTTTTCAGTTCAGTAGTTGCATTACTTCTCCAATCTCTAAATATTGCAACAATATAGCATAAGTGATGCAGTCACTTGGAGAATGATTGTGGATTCATCTTAAGGAAGCAAAGGGGTACAAATAAGTTCATTGCATCGAGTTTTGGGTCAGGTTAATCAGTCTACATTGAGAGCACTTGTTACATACACAATGAACCTGCCTTAATTGATGTTCTTGCTTTATCCCGTAACTTAGGCAAGTCTAGTAGACAGCCTATAAATGGTCTAGACATTGGGTCAAGTGACAGATTTTTATGTGTTTTGTGTTAGTTTATATGAATATGAAGTTAGTTAAACCTTGCTCCTAGTTTATCTAGCTCCTTTATTAGTTGTGTTATTGATATTTATATTTTCTTATCCCTCGTATTCACACTCATCAATAAACTGCCCTCTCTGCAATGCAAGCAGTGCTACAGGGTGGGATGCCCATCCCATCACTGACATGCATCATCTGTTGCACTTGCAATTGCTGTGTGGTAACACACTCTCCCAAGTCTATGCATTTTATTCAAATATTACTAGTAAATTGTGTAGCAGTATATGAATTAGCAACTAAATGAATAAGCATCATATACTATTACCATCTGATTCCCCAAACATCATGATCTAATTACTATGTTCGGAACTCCACAGAACTAGAAAATGAAAGTACCCTCCTCTTAAGGTTTGATAAAAATAGTTGAGTTTCTATCTAGCAGCTCAAGCTTTTAGATGAGTTGGTAACTTAACACGGCATCAGAGCTCTGCTTCTGTGAGGACTTGGATTCAAGTCATCCTGATTGAATTTATTACCTGTGAAATTGGTGAGTGCACAAGTTTGGCGCCGTGTTTGATTTGTGATGTGCCCTGGGGTTAGTGCTCAGCGTGTGACATGTTGTTTATCTCCATGTGTACATGTGGCTGGCACACGTGAGGGAAATTTTAAGGCTTGATATACATGGTTCTCTCTGCAACAGCTATGTTTTTAAATGAGTTGGTAACTTAAAGCGTCACTGAGAAGGGATCACCAGCTTACTTCAAATAAGAATGATTCGACTTAAATTAATTCACTTAGAAGTTCTATACTTCATTGTCGATTCAATTAAGGGATGGCAGCTTCTCAAAACAGAAAAGTGCAAATCACCACAGAAACTCCGTAGGGAAAGTTCCGTGACTCATTATAGAAAATTAATCAAGATATTTATTACATGAGTAATTTTCATAGGCATACAAATTTTAAATGAATGATAATTGACTTTTGACCAAATCATTTTTGCATTTATTCTGTACGGATGTCAATAATGTACTCTACAAGATTAATAAACAGAGATCTGCAACTTACAAAAACAGAATATCTAGAGACTGAAAAATATAAAGGGCCAACCTGCGGATGTTCTGCATTAAATGGTGGAATACCTATAAGGAGCTCAAAAAGAATTACACCCACAGACCACCAATCAGCCGTTGTACCTACCAAAAGATAAGTATGAGATGATAAATACAAATCCAAAATGATGTAACATAAATCTAAAATTAATCCTGGTATACATATATACGTAAGATATATAATATATGTGTGTGTGTGTGTGTGTATCCAATCAAATATTTAATTCCATACTATGTCCCATGCCAAGAAGTATCTCAGGTGCTAAATAATCAGGGGTGCCAACAACCGAATGCTTTTGGCGCTGCTCTCTTTTCCATGATGACTTGGCCTCTGCTTTCTGATCACTGTCCTGAAGATCAACACTATTGACTGATGGAGCTGATAAGTCCTCTGTGCTGTTGATGAGGCCAACCTTGGAGAGCCCAAAATCTGTCAACTGTAAAAGAAGGGATTAGATTTGTTAGAAACGTAAAATATTGTTATAAAATTAGTTCATTGCAGAGAAAAAAAGAGCAGTTACTGAAGAAATATATTTGTTAAAAAAAATGTTGGCATGGGTCTGGAAGAGTAACAAAATGTTTTTCGGAGAGATTAGCAGAAAACATGGGTCGCCTTATGGAATAACTGCCCTAAATTGTGATGAGCTAGGCAAACCTTCACATATTTACCAATTAAGAATGGACTTTTGCTGCACTTTTTGTTCCTATCCTATATTCTTAGCCTTATCCGTGGACGGCTAGATAAGATTATCTAGTTAATAGTTGAAGAATATAGAGAAGGGAAAAAAATGTCAGAGAGAGTGAAAACAAACTGTGGATGGACAAAAAATGAAAAGATATCAATAGAACATAGCTTTCCAGACTTGCAGAGTGTCTAGAATGGGAAGTCAGGAGCATAATTGCTATGTTTTTCCAACAATCTAGAATTTCTATCCATGCATATATCATGCAAGACACCAATTGTTGACATGAGCTGTCATTAATTTCTGAAATCATGTGATTAGAATAAATTAATTAGTATCACAATATGTGATCCATGATATCAGCCGTGACTTATGTAAATAATTATTTTTTCCTTACTTAGTCTCTTTGTAAATGCTATAAAAGTATAGCCTTTGTATACAGCAATATATGGAAATAAAATATAATTTTCTACATGGTATCAGAGCAATAGACCCTAGGACCTGTATAGTTCTTTCTGTGGAATTGCAGAAAGAAAGGAGGAGAGAAGAGAACTCTGAAAGTTCGAACGATGGGAGACCAAACCTCATTGACAGATAGTTCTCAAATCAATCTGTCAATCCTTGAAGACCTAACATCCACAATATCTCGGATGTTGAATCAGACACCAACGGTTCAGGAACCAACCGCTGCACCAATCGGCATCAAATTAAATGACACGAACTACGGGTTATGGTCCCAAGTCATGGAGATGTATATCTCTGGTAAAGACAAGTTGGGATACATAAATGGAGATGTTCCACGGCCGGCAGAAACAGATCCTACTTTCAGAAAATGGAGGTCAGAAAACTCGATGGTAAAGGGGTGGTTAATCACCTCAATGGATCCAAAATTAATTGGAAATTACATCAGATTTCCAACAGCAAAAGAAGTCTGGGATGCAATCGCTACAACATACCATGACGGCGTTGATGCCTCTCAAGTTTATGATCTCAAGAGGAAAGTGACAAGACTCAAAAAAGGCGGGGGATCCATTGAATCATTTTACAATGCTCTTCAAGGACTTTGGAGAGAGATCGATTTTCGACGTCCAAATCCCATGGCTTGTGAATGTGATATCCAGAAGTATAACTCTATGATTCAGGAAGATAGAGTTTATACTTTTTTGGATGGACTCGATGATCGTTTGGATAAGATTCGGGCCGATGTTTTGCAGATTCAACCTTTTCCTACAGTGGAGCAAGCCTACGCACTAGTTCGTCGTGAAGGTCTACGACAAACTGTGATGTTAGCAAAAGAAGAAGATATATCCAGCATGGCTATGATATCAAAGGGGGGACAGAAAGCACAACAACAACCATTCATTCAGATGCAAGCAAGAGGGAAGTCAAACACATCAATGAAGTCAAAGGCACAAGATGATGAAGGAGGTTGTACACACTGTGGGAACATGAAGCATACTAAAGAAACATGTTTCAAGCTGCATGGATATCCAGACTAGTGGCAAGAACTCAAGGCAAAAAAAAAAGTGCGAGGGTGGTCGTGTGGCACTTGTTAATGCTGAAAATGGTTCTTGTAGTGAACCTCAGGTTTCTCTGCTTCCCAAAGAATCTTTACCAGCTGTAGCGAATTGTTCTTTAGGCCAAAATGAACCAGGTAACAACAGTTGGATTATTGATTCTGGTGCCACCGATCACATGGCATTTGACCCACACGACCTCATTGAAAAAACTCACCCAAGACGAACATGCATTACCAATGCAAATGGCGTGAAATATCCAGTTACAGGGCTGGAAAAGTGGCAATTTCATCCTCTGTTTCTTTATCAAATACTCTACTTGTTCCAGCTTTGTCTAGTAAATTGTTATCAGTAGGACAAGCAACGGAAGAATTAAACTGTTGTGCACTAATTTATCCTCAATTTTGTTTGTTTCAGGATATTCTCACCAAGGAGATTATTGGTCGTGGTACTAAACGAGAAGGGCTGTACTACATGGATGATTTCAGTATTGGTAGGCTAATAATGTCGGTCAGCGCGATGAAAGAGAGCGGGAAATTTGGTTGTGGCATAAGCAATTAGGACACCCATCGTTCTCCTACTTGAAGCATCCGCTACCAAGTTTGTTCTCAAACTTTGATGATACTCGGCTTAAATGTAAAACTTGCATTCTAGCTAAAAGTCATCGAGTTCCTTATCCAATAAATTTAAAAAGGTGTGAAACACCATTTGTTTTAATCCACTCTGATGTTTGGAGGCCATCTCCTATTTCAATTTCTTCGGGAGTTCGTTGGTTTGTGATTTTTGTGGATGATTGTACTCGTATGACTTGGTTGTATTTGATGAAAAATAAAAATGAAGTAGCTGGGATTTTTCAATCTTTCCATACAATGATTAAAACTCAATTCTCCGCTAAACTACAAATTCTTCGTTCGGATAATGGTGGAGAATATGACAATAAAGAGTTACAAGAGTACTTTCGGATTTGCGGGTTGTACCATGAGACTTCATGCTCTCAAACACCGCAACAGAATGGTGTTGCAGAGAGAAAGAATAGGCACATTCTAGAAACAACGCGGGCTCTTTTAACAGCAGCACATGCACCTAAAAGATAATGGACAGATGCAGTTACTTCTGCTGTCTATTTGCTGAACTGAATGCCTTCTAGAGTGTTGAACTTTGAAACTCCATTGCAGGCTCTAGCTCATCATGTATCTTTACCTTCTGTTCTTATGATTCCACCAAAAATATTTGGATGTGTTGCCTATGTCCATCTTCATAAAAATCAAAGAACTAAACTTGATCCATGTGCAGTTCGATGCATGTTTTTGGGCTATGCAGCACATAAGAAAGGCTACAGATACTATAATCCTAATACTAGGCGACTTTATGTAACAATGGATGTTACATTTCTTGAAAATGAATTTTGATCAGGATCCACATTGTTCTCTTTCGGGGGAGTTGCAGAATGAGGTACAACTACAGAATGAAGAGCATATCAGGAACAATGATTGGAAAAATTGGCCAGGTTTTGATTGGGAAACTTGGCCATGTTCACAAAACACAGAAATGGAAATGAAGGGCCAGGAAGGTACACCTATAAGAAATGATACAGGAGCTAGTTTGATTGAAGGAAATGATGAGATGCAAAATGAAGAAGAACAAGACCAGTCCAAGATGGAGATTGAGAACAAGACCAGTCCGAGAAGGAGAATGAAGAATAACAAGAACAACCCCTTCTTGGTTCAGTACTGACCAAACTCCTGAGAATAATCCTGAGGTACAATCTCATAATTCCTTCATAGATAATGCTTCAGATAATTTTGTTGGTTATAAATTACCTTTCAGGCATAATCGTGGAAAGCCACCTAGTCGATATTTGCCCGAGCATCGAGACAAAAACACAAAGTATTCGATTGCCAATCATGTAAGCTCAGAAAGATTGTCACAACCACTCAAGACTTTTGTGCACGAGGTATCTTCAGAGCACGTCCCAAGTACAGTGCAAGAAGCTTTAAATGATTCTAAATTGACTCAAGCAATAGCAGAAGAAATGATGGCTCTACAGAAGAACAATACATGGAAGCTCATGCCACTACCCGAAGGAAAAAAAGTGGTAGGATGCAAGTGGGTGTTCTCCATTAAATACAAGGCAGATGGAACAATCGATCGGTATAAGGCGAGACTTGTCGCGAAAGGATACACGCAGTCATATGGCATCGATTTTCAAGAGACATTTTCACCGGTGGCAAAGCTAAATACAGTCAGAGTACTGATGTCCATTGCTGCAAATTTGGATTGGCCACTTCACCAATTTGACGTCAAGAATGCATTTGTTCACGGGAATCTTGAAGAAGAAGTGTATATGGATATTCCTCCGGGCTTTGCTCCCTCACAAACAGGAGTTGTATGCAAATTAGAGAAGGCACTCTATGGCTTAAAACAATCACCAAGAGCGTGGTTCGGACAATTTAGCTCGGCTATGAAGAAGTGTGGATTTAAACAAAGCAATTCTGATCACACTCTTTTCCTAAAGCATCGAGGAGATTTGGTAACTATTCTTATTATTTATGTTGATGATATGATCATTACAGGTAATGATGAGAAGGAGATTGCAAATTTGCAACAACATTTAGCATCTCAGTTTGAAATGAAGAATCTTGGAGGCTTAAAATATTTCTTGGGAATCGAAGTAGCTCGATCAAATCAAGGAATATTTCTGTCGCAAAGGAAGTATGTACTTGATTTGCTAGCCGAGACTGGTATGTTGGATTGTAAGCCTGCAGACACACCTATTATTCAAAATCATAAATTAGGCGAACATTCAAACCAGGTGCCTACCAATAAAGAAAGGTACCAGCGGCTTGTGGGCAAGTTGATTTACTTATCTCACACGCGGCCAGACATTGCCTATGTTGTGAGCTTAGTAAGTCAATTCATGCATAATCCAAGTGATGATCATATGGAAGCAGCACTACGGATCGTGAGGTATTTAAAGGCTTGTCCGGGAAAAGGACTTATGTTTAGGAAGCATAATCACCTAAATATTGATGGTTATACAGATGCAGACTGGGCTGGAAGCATTAGTGATAGAAGGTCTACATCCGGATATTTCACTTTTGTTGGAGGTAACTTAGTCACCTGGAGAAGTAAGAAGCAAAAGGTTGTCGCGTTGTCCAGTGCAGAGGCAGAATTTCGTAGCATGACTAAAGGACTTTGTGAGCTTCTTTGGTTAAAGGAGTTGTTAAGAGAAATTGGGTACTCATCCGAGACAACTATGAGACTGTTTTGTGATAATAAATCAGCTATACAAATTGCACAAAATCCAGTCCAACATGATAGGACAAAGCATGTTGAAGTAGACCGCATTTTATCAAAGAGAAGCTTGATGCAAAGATAGTTCAGTTTCCTTATGTGAAATCAGAAGAACAATTGGCAGACATTCTCACAAAGATTGTTTCAAGCAAGGTGTTCTATAGCTCACTAGACAAGTTGGGCATCGAAGACATTTACGCACCAACTTGAGGGGGAGTGTTGACATGAGCTGTCATTAATTTCTGAAATCATGTGATTAGAATAAATTAATTAGTATCACAATATGTGATCCATGATATCAGCCGTGACTTATGTAAATAATTATTTTTTCCTTAGTCTCTTTGTAAATGCTATAAAAGTATAGCCTTTGTATACAGCAATATATGGAAATAAAATATAATTTTCTACACCAATGACCCAACCACCCAAAAAACTTTAGGTATCTTTTCAGTCCAGAACCCTAAACTTGAAAAACATCTAAGTCATCCACCAAACAAACCACCAGCTCCTCCATTAAAACTTGGAAGCCCCCTAAATCCCAAATTTAAGTCTAGTTGGAGTAAATGAATATTGAGAGTCATATCAAAACTTGCACCTGCAACATATTATCTACATCAGTATAGACACCAAATGAGTCTTGAAGAGATATAAGCTAATGTGATCTCGGGCAGGGACTTAGCTAAAATAAAGTTTATCATTTTTATTTATCAAGTTCCATGGCCAAGCAAACAAAAAATCAAGTCATTTGAAGAATAATCTGAAGGAATACAAAAATCGGAGAGCCAACCACTTTTATACTCACAGCATAAAGATATTTATGAGTATAAATCTGATCGGGGGGAAAGTCTGTGAACAGCCGGATTTATGGTCAGAGTATAAAATTTTTTATACTCATAACTATGGCAGCGGGCTGAACATAATTTCCAGCACTTTTCACCTTCTCATCATAGTTCAGATACTTTTCCTATGTTTCACATTCACACATTCCAAATAAGTGTGAACTTATCATTAGAACTTATCCTTACATTTATTACTTTGTTTATCCTAAACTTGGAGGGTTGTTCCAAGTAGGCTATAAATAGCCAACTCTAGTAATTGTAAAGTCAGATAATATGTTGAGTTTTATGATAAATTGAGAGTGATTCTTGAGCTTATCAAGGGGATTCTCTTGGCGCTCCTTTCTTGACTTATCAAACGGTTTTCCAACCCCGTTTGTGGCGTCTTCACTTATACCAAGGTTCTTGTCTACATATAGACAACGGTCGAGGTTCCACCATCCATCATCTTCATTTATACCGAGGTTTGCGTCTCAATAGGCGTTAGGTCGAGGTTCCATCTATCGAAGCATAGTTAGAACGATCCGAAAATTCCGCGTTGATCGTGACTCTAGTCATCCCTCGGCTAGGTTCACATCATAAGCACAAGGAAAGTACAGATTTCTATGTCTTTCCCCTCCCCACTCACTCTACAGCACAACAAGAGTCATTCAAGATAAATGAAACAAAACCACATATAGAAAGAGGGCCAGAACCCACAAAAGTGTCTTGCAACTTTGAGAAAATAGTAGAATCTCAAATACTGTACTAATCACAAGATGGAATATAAAAATTTCTTTGTTGATCTTAAACAAGAAAAAGGATATGTCATATCATGTTTGTAGAAGAGAATAACACAGATTTTTATATATGTGTCACACTCTGCTTCACAAGACTGAGACTGCTGACTGACTCACCTGGCTCTCAGACATTATGCGAAACAAAGGCATTTTACCCTCATCTACTCGGAATTCCAGCTTATCATAAGTTGTTCAAGTAAGTAACCACATCAATAGTTATCTAACGACTTTTTTTCTTTTAAAGGAAAACATTACTACCTTTGTCCCAAATTGAATGACCACTTTTGTCTCAAAATGAATGACCTTTTGAAACTTTTCCACCAAAAAACATTTCCCCTAAATATTTTTTTTTTCAATTTTTTTTATAGTTCAATATATTTATGCAAAACTAAAATTTTGAAAGAGAATAGCAAGATTGTTTATGATTTTTTTTTCTATTCAAAATCAACACTTTCAAAATGACCGTTAAATTCAAAATGGTCAATCATTTTGGGACGGAAGGAGTATCATTTATAACTTCAAACATTCCATATCACTGGATAAGGATTACATATATCAATGACCTAGAATGGAATTAAAAAGGAAAAAAAAATGTGTCCATAAAAAAAAAAAAACAGAAAATGACTGATATGTACTGAATCCATAATACAAAGAATTGCTTAAATTGACCTTAATGTGCCCATCTGGACCAATCAACAAGTTGTCTGGCTTCAGGTCTCTATGAATGACATTTAAGGAGTGCAAATACTCCAAAGCAAGAACCTAAGATTCAAACGGAAAAGAAAAGAAAGATGGAAAACTTGTAAGTATTCAATGGAGTGTTTGGAAGTAGGGATGCATATATAAAAGGAATACAAACATCCTTACAAGTTCTGCAATATACACACGCGCCATGTCCTCTTCTAAGCAGCCAAGATTTCTGAGCAAGGAAAACAGATCTCCTCCGTTTAAATACTCCATGACCAAATATAAATTTTCTCTACATGTGAAAGAGTAGAAAAAACGGACCTGTTATAGTCAAAAGGTGAACAAGTTAGAAAAGTAACCGATAAGTACATTCTCTATAATGAGTCAGGATGTCTGTGACCTTCTCACCACAAAAGGGTTCCGAACAGATATTAGGATATCACGCTCGGCCAAAATGCTTTGAACTGCATTTTTACAAATCATATCAGCCTTTCTGAGAACCTGAGAAAAAAAAATACAGACATAAATTCTTTTCAGGCGAATAATGCTGATTGTTCCAGAACTTGGCTCATGTATTGTGCAAAATAGATACCTTAAGTCTCACGGGACTACAAGAGAGAAATCATACATAGATACATACATACTTCACAATCCAGGCGAATCTTCCAAAAGGAGTAGGAAATTATGCAAGGAACAGCAGTTACATGGATACGGAATGTGGATAATAACTAAAGAGACTAAGGTGGTGTTTGATAACAACAAGCACTTAATGCTTGTTGATGAATGACAATCTTAGAAAATTTGAGGCTTTGTAAACAAACTATTGTCAATCTTCATGCTTAGTGGCTCTTATTAGACAAGTGAAAATATTGATGCTTGTTGGGTAAGAGAAATATAGGATGATTGTTTCCTTCAAGTCAAAGATTCACCCTTAATTTGAAGTATTTGTACAAAAGAAAATCATTCAACAACAAGCATTGAGTGCTTATTGTTTGTTGCTATCAAACACCACCTATGTGAATAAAAAATTAGAATACAATACTTAATGACATGGAGATATTGGTCCTTGCCGAGTAACAGGAATATATCAGTAAATTAGCAAGGAAAAATAGATTTGATAACAGGAAGGCAAGAACAAAGATGTAAACAGCAAGCATTCATCTGATCTCTGAACATGAGCATCATTCAGCAATTAGTACAATTGTTGTTGCACAGAACAAAAAGAAGTATCAAGACACGGGAATGTATGATTTGGATAGAGAAAGAAACTAAGTGTTGCTGTTAGCATTCTGACCGCCTCTCAGCATGATTGGTCATTGAGAATTTCATTTTATGAAAGTAACAGCATAGCCTTCAAAATGAGATAATCTTATAATTCTATGGACATCACCAGCGCCTATGATCAAACTGTACATAATACACCATTGACACTTTCTATTAATGTTTATTCCTATTCAAGAAGAGCAGTTGAGGTCCTTCATATAGCTTTGATTGCTCTACAACTTCCCAGTGTTACTTAAGTGACAACCACCTCTTCAAAATCCTACAGACCGAACATAACCATTTGCCATATTCCAGTCACAAATATAATAGCAATGCAATCTTCATCTACTTGCTGTTTAGATCACGAAAATCGCAAATATATATATGTGTGTGTGTGTGTGTGTGTGTGTATACATATAATACACGCACATTGGCGGACTTGCTATATTGTGAGAGCGGGCACTTGCTTTTGGTAATTTTTTGTTATATATCTTTGTACTCCTTTCATTTTGAAGAGATTGTTTCATTTTGATAAGTACTCCCTCCGTCCCACTATACTAGACACCCAAGGGGTGGGTTCAAAAACCAAGGAAAAGAATAAAATAAAAAAAATGTGTGGTGGAAAATGAAGAGAGAGAATGAGTGGGGTAAATAGTAGTGTTGGTTGAATAAATGTGTGGTAGAAAATGAAGAGAGATAATGAGTGGTGGGGTAGAGTGAATATAAAAATATAAAAACTTGGTTATTTTTGGAAGGTGTCAAGTATAGTGGGACGGCCCAAAATGGAAAGAAGTGTCAAGTATAGTGGGACGGAGGGAGTATTTTTTTATGAATAATGTTTTATATACTTCTAACTTCTTCAAGGGTATGTTTGGTTACCAATACCAAGCCATGACATTGGAATTAGAAGAGTAATTTTAACTTTTACGTAATTCATATTTTCTTCCAATCACGATGCCAAGGCCTAGAATTGAAGTTGCCAAACTGATCTTAAGTTGAATAATAATTATTGTCTTCTTTAGAAATGAGACTATCTTTTGTTCGTGTGTGTGTATGTGAGTATGTAGGATTATGATAAGGATACAACTAATGATAAAATAATATTGATGATGCACGGCTTTAACAATCTAATTAGTTTTAGTGTTTCAACCACGAAAGTTCCCATGTTAAAAAATCTAATAAAAGAGTATACCAATTTGTACATCTCAAAGTGAGTGTCGTTTTAATATTTCAAGAAAATAAAGGAAGTTAAATTCCAAGTACTTTCAACAACAAATACTCCTAAAGACCCTTATGTTACATCATATCATAAATAATAGGAGTACAGACTAAGGAGATAACGATTTTATTTCACTTCACTTTACACTCCATCCGTCCCAAAAAGAGAATCACTTTATCCATTTCAAACTTTATAAGGAGATAAGTTTATTACTTGTATCTTCACAAAATAGCAGCAATTTTCTTACAATGATCTTTTTCCTCGGTACAGAAGGAGTATTATTGTTCTTTCTAAAAATTACTCATCATGGGATAATTGTGCCTACCCAGCTACCCTCGTCAAAAACTCTCAAGTCCACTGTATATATGAACAAAAGAATATGTATAATACATTAAATTTCATCACCTTTGGAGATGGAATCATTACCTTTATAGCAAATAAGTCACCAGTAGACCTTTTTCTAGCCAGGAAAACTCGTCCAAACGCTCCTCTGCTGATTGGTTTTATTATTTCAAAATCTTCAATAGATGTTCGATCTTTTGAATATTGATTGATGGGGCTAACACGCACACAACGAACTGTATCATCTTCCCCCAGACTATCTTCACTGGCAATGTTATGTGATGCTTCCATCTTATCGTCCTCTATCTGCCCACATAGAAGTACATATTTCTCCCTGTATAGTTTAGAGAATTATACGATTTTCTTCAGAGATGAAATGACTGCAATTTAAAATAATACAATCGCCCATTGCAGCCATAAATGCTAAAAGGATACATAAGTAGATACAATGATATACTTTCTTAATTATATGGAAGAATGAGAATCTTTCCACAAACACCAAGAGAAGCATGTGATAAATTTTGCAGTAAAATAGAAACTCACTGAAGTAATTTCTCTATTCGTCTCCCGAATGTTTCGACAACAAGAGCATCCACCTTCCTGTCCTGGATAGCATGATTGAGGTCTTTTAGACGGTCAAGCATATACTCAAGTGCACTGTAGTCATTTGTGTTCACATTGGCGACAGATCGAGCAATGTCTAGTAGCTTATTTATCTGCCAATCAATCGGGTGTTTCAGCAACTTCCAACAATGAATTCGAAGCAGTTGGCAACACAGTGAAAGTTTCTTCATGTAAGATATCTTTCATGAACTGCCACAGTTGAAGCTTGTACCAAGACCAGAAGAAATGCATGCACAGAATAGAACAAGCATGTGTATCGTTGTCTCTCATTCTAACATAAGGGACAGCATACCCATTAATTTCCTAGGTTGGAGATCAGTTTCACGTCACCAATGAAGTCTTTCTATTTCATTAAGTTTTTTTTTTTAAATGTGAAACCTCTTACAATGATGATTTTTTAAAAACAAGCGGTAATGAGAAAGCAGAAGAGAAGATTTCAAACAAAAATTACAATGGACACCTACCAGATTTCATTTATGGCTTGCTTTACCCCCCCCCTTGCCCCATCTAATCCTTCTTTCTTTTTGAATGCTAAGAAGTAAGGATAGGAAGATTACCTGTAGACAGTTTTCATTCTCAACCATGGTATTCCTTCCGCTCAAAAGCAGATCAATCTGATTTGTTCTTGGGGTTAATAGAGGAGATGAAGGTGTCAAGCTTCCAGCTGATGGCACATGCTTCCCTCGTTCAGGCATCAAAATTCCACGAGACTCACAAGTTGACATGTTAGGAGAAGGGTGAAAATTATCCATGCCTAATCCATTGTCAGCTTCAGGGACACATTCGAGAATGTCTTCTGAAAATTGATGAGATATGTTGTGTTTCTTAGGCGACAACTCATCCAAATCTTCAGTAGTACTTGATGTAGACACTGTACCAACTTCAGGACTCACAACAGCTGTATCTGTGCTTACTGGTGTCCATGATTCAATGATCCTTTCAAGAGTGTCTACCACTCTATCAAGTCTTTCATTCACTGTCAAGCTTTTCAGATCACATCTATCAGCAATAGTACAAATTCTGGAGTGCTCTTCGACATGTATAGTGGGTATTTCAACTTCACATATGCGGCAGATCAATGAACTCTCATATGTTATATTATTTTGATCCGCAAAATCTCCTCTTGTCACTTTACGCACTCTCAGTGATGCCTCTGATTGTTCAGGACTGAGCATAGGCGTATCCATATTATCGCTATTGTCATCTTTAAGTTGCAAGAGTTCAGAGTTAACGTTTGAAGGGGTGTCAACGCTACCAGGTCCTTTCTTGTTCTTTTCAGCCGCAGATGGAAATTTCTTCCAGGATGACATTCTAAAGCTGTCCGTAGATGAAGCAACACTTTTGGCCGTGCTAACCTCCATATTTTCAGGTCCACTATCTATATTGTTGTCTGCCTGATCTTGCTTCTGGCCTGCATACGCCTCAAACACTCCCTTTTCAAAAGGACCACTAAACTTCTGTCCGGAAGCCCCTTCCGGATACACTCCAAGGTCACTAAGTTTGTGAAACCCCAAAATGTGGTCTTCTTCATATCCACATTCTTTGTGGAATTGCACAAGTCGAGTGCAACGTGTGAGAATAAATAAGAGGCGGGTATGGACTTGTTTGAGGATACCCATTGGTAACTCCTGGCGGCGGTCATCTAGAGACTGTACAATGCCTTCACACTTCAACCAAAACTCATTCGGTGTCATTTTTGTAATCTTCCTTGCTGTAACCAACAAATCCTCAAGAATTTCTTTCCATTCTGGATGAGACTCCGAAGATTTTTCAAGTATACCCACCAGATCTCCAGCAAAGATACTTAAGTCAGCATTCACTTCTTCCTTTAATTTATTAAACTTTCCCCTGAGCATTACCATAATCTCCTGATAATTGTACACAAGGTAAATGCACAAAAACATTTATGTGTGAGAAAAGGAACTGATAGTGAGGGAATATAATATAAGGAGATTATAAAGGCAAAAGTTAACTCTATTGAAGAAAAAGTACCTCCATGCGTCCAAATGCACGAGATTTCCACAATGGAAGAGGTCGAACTCCTTTCGAATTGAGTTCGTGAGAAAAGCTCTTGATGTCCGGAACTCTCTTTTTACGACCACTTGTAGCCCGAAGTATAGCCTGGAATCTTGGTGATTGGATTTCCTTTGAAAGAACTGCATTATTATCCTACAATCAGCATAATGGCAAGAGCTGAGCTACCTAATCGCGCTGACTAGCTTTACATGAAGTATGAAAAACGAACATGGAAAAAACAACTGACATCGAAAAAGTAAATAAGGAAATAATGCAAGGAAAAATAGAACTTAGTGCAGTAATAAGATACCTCCCACTCTGAATTGGAAGGTACTAGTGCCCTTAAGGATTTCGATTGACTCCACTGCACACTTTTGCCTACAAAAGAATGATACATCATTCAGATTTATCATATTCAATTTTCTTGTACAAAATTATCATAACAGTTTTCGGAACCCTGTGATCGCTACTCCAACTAACTTCTCAGAATCAAAGTAACCTTGCTGAGATATCTTAAGGAAATAAGAAGACAGCAAAATTTTGAATCTTCTATCATGTAAAGTTGCAGATAGTTTCATCTGCTCACTGTCAAGAAAACCTAACAAAATTGTCAGAACTTAAAAGCAGTAGGGTTTAGGAATGTATTTCTTAAACCCCAGTTCAGATTAACCCTCAAGTCTTCCTCAGACTACCCATTTGCAGCAATTAAATATGACATCATAACACCACATTTTCAAAGTCTTCACCCATTGTATATACTAAATCAAAATACATTTTCAATATTGTATTTATCATTTCCCCAAAGAAGCTATAATTCTACCTTCTGATACTCAATCTCATAAGGTACGTTGTCACACATTCCAAGTTCACCTTTCAAGATTTAGGGTTTTGGCAAGTAGGCCCCTTTGGAGTATTATTTATGGGGAAGAGCTCAGTTCAGCCGAGCTTTCATCTATATAAATTGGCCGTCAGCTATATGAGCCATTTTCCTCCGCCCTAGTTGATTCAATGCCACATCAACAGTCAATCAAGTCACTAGTGTCCTTTGTCATATTGCTATCTATTTGTTTCTCAATCAAAAACAATTGATCGAACAAAGCAAGTACTATATAGCCTTGGTATTGTGTGGTCTTATCAACCGAATCATAAGCCATAAATACATCACAGCTGAAGTTCATATTTCAAATCAAACACATAATGTACCTAAATCCTACTAACTATGTTCCAAAATGAATGTCCAAAAATTCCTCAAATTTGCTCTTGATCAAGAGCAAATTTGAAAAAAAAAATTGGATAATCATTTTGGGACGGAGGGAGTAACAAATTACAAGTCACTGATGTAAAATTAAGACCCGAAGAAAATGACCTTCTTCAGAAATTGGAAGTTTACGCCGGATTCCAGTTCCATCCTTGCCTCTGCTACCGTAGATGGGGTGGCCGAGCTTGGAGGGCGTGCCAGCAGTGGATACGAACCTAAGAGGCGAAGGAGCGGAGCGAGTTCGAATATGATCAAGGCCAAGTGCCGAAGCGTGAATTATATCCTCCTTTTGTTCAATTTTGCTATCATCATCGGCGTCGTCAGTTTGCGATGCGCTGTGACGAATCGGGAGCGGCGGGATCTTCCGTAACTTAACAACCGATTGCTGTGACTTCAACTCTGTCACCGGGTGCTGCGTCGTGGAGGCAGTGGACGGTTTTTCCGGCGGCGAATCAGAATCCGGTGGAGTCGACATTTCAATTTCAAGTAGGGTTAACAGAGGAGAGAAAATTCTAGGTCTGAAAATTTAGGGGATTTGAGAAGTGAAAATTGGGTGAGGTGGTCAGTTCGTGTGACAGAAATTGAAATTGGAAGATTTTTCATTTTAGGGATCGAAAGGGGTAAACGGGCAGATGATCTAGAAAAGGGAGTTGGAGAGACAGAGTGATTTTCGCGGGAAATGTAGCGTAGTGGGTGAACACGTAAGCCGCTTCAAATTGGTGTCAGATAAAACGTGCTCCCCTCGAACTCGTGTGCTTTGAAGTTTTTGGAGGTGAATCCGGCCAGCATTGATTAGTTTATTATAGTCTTTTGATCAATTAGTTTATTATAATCTAAATTATTATTTTTCAAAATAAATATTTAAAAAAGTTAAAAGTTTTAGATTTAATCATATCAAAAACTAATTTTTTTAGCAACTGAAAAAGTGAATTTCTCGCAAGTGTCGCTACTGGTATTATAAAGTGTCGGCAATAATGCTACAAAATGATAATTTGAATAATTGGCACTTTGTAACAGTATCACTGTCATTTTAATATTAGCACTGACACTTTGAAAAAGTATTTTCTAAAGAGTGTCAGTGTAAGCTTTTATTAGTGTCAATATGTATGTTTAAAAGGATCAGTATATGTCTTAAATATTGCTAGTGTGAGTGTTTAATAGTGTATGTGTATGTTAAATAGTATCGGTGTTATGTATTTAAAAAGTGTTTAATAGTCTTCGTATTCGTCGATACTCGATAGAGCATAAGAAAGTCAATTAGTTATCACGGCTCCGTTTGTTTGGGGGAAAATGTTTTTCAAAAAACGTTTTTCTCATTTTTTTTGGTGTTTGGTAAGCACCGAAAAATGGAAAAATGTTTTCCGAAAAATATTTTTCCTACTTTTCTAAGTAAAATGACTTACGAATTTTTTCTAATTAAAACATTTTCCGTAAAATGATAACACCCTCACACATACATATACACTAACTTTTCATACACCCCACGTTACCCACCCCACATCAACCACCCCTACCCTATCCCTTTGGTAAAAAATATTTCTTCTACTTTTCTAAGTCATGTTTAAATTTCATTATTTGGCCTTTTCAGTTACTGCAGAGAGTGGAAATATTTGTTAATGTCCCTAACTAAAAATTTATCGTTCCCCAGTAATAGCCTTATATTGCCATGATATGTAAAAAAGTATGCTAATGTATTTTTATTAGTAATTGTTGGAACAAAATGATCCATTAATCGTGAATCGACTCACAACTAGATTAAGAATAAAAGGAAGATGAAGACGGAAGCGTGTACCTGAAGAATCCATGATTGTGTTCTTGATCTTGTTCTTGAATAAATGAGAAAGTAGGGAAGAGTAGATCTTCTAAATGATAGTGCCCACACTATAATCTTCTTGATGAATGAAGAGAATTCTTATGACTGAATTGTATATGTAACTAGTGTCTCTAATGGCTGATGGATAGCCTTTATATAGATAGAGAATGGGCACTTCATTTAGGGACTACACCCTTTCATAAAGATGATGGTGTGAAGTTACCATTATGCCCATTATTTAATAATACTTACACCTAATGGAATTCTACATATTTTATCTATATTTTAACATTATTAAATTATTATAACAAAAGAAATTAAATAACACATATTAATTAATCCATATTCTAACAAACACTAATTTCCTTGCAGTTGTCTATGTGTTTTACTAGCATTTCTTAATCTGTTTGTGGTGATGACAGTGTGTGTTTGTCAGCAAACTATTTCATGATGATTATTCACAATTGTGTTTTGTCAATTACACCCCCTGTCTCAATTATAAGCAAAAATAATTACTTATGCACATATAAGAAAGCAGTTGAAGTAGTTTAATTATCTTGCTTTTATAATAAAAACAAGTTAAAATTACTAACATATCCTCATATTAAATGTGTAATATTTGTGTACTTGTCTTTGAAAATGAATAACTAATTAAGGGTATTTTTGCTAAAATAGCATTTAGTACAATTGCATTTAATTTAATGAGTTTTGTATTGAAATCAATTGTATTTCCTTATATTTAAGGTCATTTTTTTGTCTTTTTTTTTTTTTTGTGCTTATATTTGAGGCCAGAGGGAGTAATTATTATGTGCCCTTATTTGCATAGCTATACGTTTTTTTGCTGAAACCCCTTGTTTTTGCTGTTATGTTTTGTACTCTTTATCAGCAAAGCAATGTCTTGCATTTGGCCAGAGCTCTTGCCGAATATTATCTGAAAGGAACATGTTATACAGACAAAAACTATTGTTCAGACTTTGTACATAATTGACTTTAAGGTGTTGTATTGTACAACACTCTGTGCATCAATGTGTTGTACAATATAACACACTAAGCCATTCTATACGAATTATGTTGATTATTTTCTTGTTTGTATAGCACATCTCATTTGCTATGATTCTGTTAAAGGGTGCAATATATATGGTGGATGTCAATCCAGAAAAGAGTGAGATAATTATGTTACTCCGTATTTAACATTTTAAAGCTTATTACTTATTTCCATTTTAAAGCTCATGCATTATTTATTTCCACATCGTTATATACATGTAGCTATTCAGTCTGCTCCCTAGTCACACGTCTAGTTTACACTGACTATGACTAGGCAGGTTTTCTTTAAAAGCTCTGCATCAACAATACTGAGCCAGTAAAATAATTGTTGCATCCGATCACGCTGCTTTCTAACTAACCCTAATAGGGGAATTATGTTAGACAAAATCTTACAAAATCACAAAAGAGAAAAGAATCACAATATATTAAATGCAATTTACAACGTAAAATTAAACAAGGAGAAATAACTGTAGGTTGATCGTCTTGATTTTGTCCGAGTCATGTGTGACACACTCTCATTAAGACAAATTTGCCCCCTCACCGAGTTCTGCTTGAGGTTGTTTTGGACGTTCGTCTCCCAGGATAAAACGGACGGACGGACCATTCTTTCACACTATAATCTCCGGTGAATCTCACTATGCTTGTACAAAATCACCATGAATAAATTTTTAGAATGCCAAAGAAAGAAGATAAACAAATTGCAAAGGAGAGGAGGAGATTGATAGAAAAAGTTGTTTACATTTGTTGTGGGTTTTTCTATTTATATCTTCAATAACCATGTGATGAATTTCCAATTAATCTATTTATTAATATGAGAGTCATTACCTTGTATTAATGGGGTTTAATTCCACACTTTGTAACCCCTAATTCCAAGGTAATGATCCCTATTAATCCCTTATTAATCTAGGAATCATGGGTCATCAATAGTGGTGTTAAATTCTAAAATTTACACTTTCAACCCACCAACTTTGAGTTATCATATCTTTCTCATCCAATCTCAAATTATACATCTAGATATATATCATTTCAATGTTCACATAGAGTGAAACATGAACCCACAATAATCTTTGTCAAACGACAAACGATTCATGTAAGAAAAATATACGATTTCATTCACATTTCAACAATCCCCCACATGAACGAAATTGATGACGAGTTTGGTGATAGAGTTCGGCAGACGAAAACTTGCATACGATAGGTGTGGGAATGCCCATTGAACCTTCGCTTGTACAAGCATATTTACTCTACTCGCAAGTCAATAGACGCGATGTCCTTGAATCTTTATGCTTTTTATGTAGACGATCATATGCTTGACATAAGTATCGTCCTAACATAGTTCAATTCTCATAGCTATGTTCATTCATGAACATTTTGCCTGGTTCTGTGAGATGGTCTAAGAATTGAGCCTCACACAATTTTCCTCAAATCGGCCCCACTTCTCTCTCACATAGGTGATTTCTTAAAGGCAACCCGTATTACCCCGCTCGAATTTTCGACGCGTAAGAATCATTAAAAGTCATAGGCTTATCCTTGTCCTTTCGGGATGTCACTAATAGGAATGGAGTTGGGGATAATTCCCACACAATGACGCTATAAGTCTTTTAACAGTTAGGTAGTCTCATTAAATCTAGTTCTTGGGAACTCCGGTCATCAAGATTGGGTTTTTTCGCTGTGTTTAACTTTTAAGAGGCTTAGACATATATGTCTAGACTATCATTATACATATTGCTATATGTATTTTCAATAATAAATTGACTTTAGCAATATACCATCTTGCTAACACAAGCTTTATCTATTTGATAATTGTTAACTCAAATTCATTTAAATCCCAACTATTTCATATTGATCCTTTAAAAAATTTCAAGAATATCCACCTAATGACTTATTTAACAACGAGTCAATTAGTTTTCTTGAATTTGAATCAACAAATCAAATTGACTAGAATTTTCCTTAGTTAACATATCGTTTTTGGATTTAACTAACAAAGTGACGTAGTCACTCTTGTTTAAATCCACACAATCAAATATTTGATGTCGTTATCTTTGTACTTGTCTCAAGTCATGCAATGACTTTACAAACTAGCACATTTTCTTATAGGTTCCATTTCTTGAACCGTTTCAACACTTTGGTATATTTCATTCAAAGTATCATTTATTCACTTCCATGAATTTGACATCAATACTTGATTTCCATTGATTTTATTTTCTTTTGATTTTTATATATATTCAATATGAGGACCCCGACCCGGAACCTACACGTGTCCCAAGCTGGAGCGTCCTCAAACTAACCCAAATTTCCTAAACTTTTAAAACTTTTATCTACTTTCAAGCATAAATACAATTGTCATAACTATTTCAAAATAACTCTACACCTTTCTACATTGGAGCAAGAGTTGACCAACTTTGAAAGTAAGAAACTGTTTTAGTTACAAAAAGGTATCGGTTATAACATAGAATTAAGGTTTATAAATACAAACTCCTTATATGAATTATAACAAAATACACTTGCTACGCCAACCTATATATACCCCGACAATTCCCAAAATATCACTTTCAAACTCCTCACCGCCCTTACTTGGCCGGTCCGCCTGTCTCGGAATCTAAAAACATTAAAGGGAGAGGGGTGAGAATAAATCTCAAAGAAGCTATTATGAATGCAAAGAATATGCCATATAAGATGCAACACATAACAAGTTGCATATAACACATTGGAAAAGCTGTAAACACCTTTCATTACCTTGGTTTACCTTTTCCCGTCTGAACAATAGTCGTACAACATTGGATATAATATTTCAATCTTAGGTGAGTTTCTTAAGCAATACTCACATCTTATAAGACCCATTTTTCAGGGAACCATATAAGATAGTAGCAACTCTGTAAGGCTTTTGGCTCAATACAGATGCTATAACCTCGACCTGTGGCCACAGGAGGGGACGGTCACAGATATAACATAATCCGATCACATTAGGTCACACTTCCCTAATTGATCGTATTATGCTATACCCCCAACATCAGCTGATTAACACATTATCAAGCACATAATAGTTACTTGAAATATAATCCACAAAGGGGATAAGCAATATAGCCACATGGTAAAATATACTCATGTTCAACCAATATCATAGTGCAACATTTAAGTAATACACTATACATAGTACAATCAATGTATATGAAATCAAATAAGATAACAATATAATCGAATAATCCACACTTGGGATAACAATGTAATAATATGCCACATAATCCACACTTGGGATAACAATGTAATAATATGCCACATAATCCACACTTGGGATAACAATGTCACCATGTACCATAAATCCTTTATACGAAGTCATTAACCACCTCGGATCACCTTAATAAAAGTTCATGATCTACTTCCCAAGTTCGAATCACATTGGTGAAGTACGAATCAAGCTTAACAACCATTTTCCGGACAATTCCATATTACAAGGTTTCTATAGAGATTCAAGCTAAATTTATTAAGTTGGAGTCACAATGCTTAAGTGGCCCAAGTTCTACTTTAATCTAGGTTGAGAAGGGTTGATTCATATCCGAATTTGATTAGGTTCCATTAATTTATAATGGTTAGGAGTCATGCCACTAGGTTGTTGGTAAAAATCAGTAAGAAAGGAGACTAAGGAGGTTACTGCACTATGGGCGACCGCCACGCCACTGGGCGACCGCCTGCAAGTGAGGTTTCCAAGGAAGTCATGTTTTCGCACTTCATGGGCGGCCGCTCACCACCCTTGGCGACCGCGAGACCACTTTTCGGCCAAATTAAATTTCAATCCCCTTTTTACTTAGGTTCTTTTCCCTTTTTAAATCTTCCTAAATGTCAAAATCACCAAAAGAATTTCCTAACTTACAAACCTCATCCTAATTCATTTAAACCCCAAAATATCATAGACCTAGATTATTCACCACAAGATTTCCAACCCATTTCACCAACACATTTCAAGTTTAATTTTCTAAAATTAACTCCACCCATTTCTTACACTCTAAATCAACTTCTAAGAACAAGAGCATCATTCTATGTCATTTATCAATTCCCCAACTTCAAGAGAGTTCCAAAGCATTTAAACAACTATCATCATAACAAGAACAACAATAAGGAGTTCATGAGCATTTAATGAAGGGAAGGGTCATAATAACTCACCTTAGCAATTACAAGATGGAATGAGGATTTTCTTGGCTTGATCAACTCTCCTAGTTGCCCCAAACACAAAAGTACTCTTGGATTGAAAAATGGAGAAGAAATGACTCCTCTAGGAACTTGAGAAGGTGAGGCTTCAAGGTTATGTTTCCATGGAGTTCTTGGGAGGAGTAAGAAGAAATGATGGAGAAAGAGTGAGGAGGATGTAAGAGTAAGGGGGAAGTATGGGGAGAGTATGGTGATTGTTGACTAAAGGGAAGAAAGATGAGGGAAATAAGGGGGAGGTGATGGCCCCCCATCCCCAATAAATCAAGGCTTTCCAAAATGAGCAACTAAGTCCTCCAAGTTCTAAAATGGTAAACTAAACCCTCCTACTCAAATACTTTATCCCACATACTTTAACCTCCTTTCACATTTTATTCATTTTCTATTATTATACTCCCCAAGATGCTATATTTTATTTCCCTAGAAATCATAAGGATTCTAAATTATTTTTCAACCATTTCATCTTGATATAAGAATTTAAAGACATAATATGAGCACATAAAATTAACATTAATATTAAAAGCATATAATATTTTATTAAAATTAGTGCCTAGGGTTAGGATCGTTACACTCACTCCCCCTTAAAGAAAATTCGTCCCGAATTTGACGGTCACTTACCTAATGTTCAGCGCGCCTCGGTTATTTATGTATACCTCAGACTCCAATTCCCAAATAGTCTCTTCAATGTTGTGATTCTTTTCCAAGATTTTTAATTCCATTAATAACACGATATTACAACCTAATGTTCCAAGAATACCATGCAATTATCACTAACCCGAATTTTCACGACCTCAATAAAAATATAAATAATTAAAAGTATTACAACTTATGTCACCAAATACATTACAATATTACATTAAAACTTCAAATACTCTATAAGCTGCTCCAAGCCAGTCTATCAGTCAAATCACCAACCTTTTCTAAAGCTTCAAATGGATTAACAAACTTTGGTGCCAACTTTCCTTAGGCCTTGCGTCACCAACCTCACCCCAACAAATTGAAGATCGATATTTTCTTCCCGAACCACACCTTATACGGTTTTATCTCAATGCTAGAATGATAACTGCTATTATACGCACTCAACCTCTGGGAACCATACGTCCTATCAACTACTAACATCCAGTGTACATGCCCGTAGCATATTCTCAACAATAAGTAATGATTCCTCAAATTTTCACAAGGTTAAACTTAATAGCATTCATACATTCCAAAAGGACCTTCCCCAATTGATGTCTATCCAATCCATTTAATACTATGAGATTTATACAATCAAACTATCCCCTAACATATATGAGGACTTGATCAGAATCTCATCACTATATACCTATATAATGAGTAGAAAATACAATCAACTTTCTATAAATAAAAACAACATACTCCTTTTTATTCCCAAGGTAACCCAATCACAAAATCCATCTTGATAATACTCTCAAGTTCAATCTAGAACTCTAAATATTTTAATAAATCTTCTAACGTCAATATTCTATTTTCACATTTGTAACCAAACCACCTTATGTCTTTGACTTACTTGAAACGAGTTATTTCAATTATCTCGTCCGCAATTCTCTTAATACAAACATTAAACAACTGCCCATGGAATAATAAATATGGACATGCTAATAAGACCCTGATTTCATAAACGGAATATTAATCGTTTACAGTTCAATGTTCCAATTATGTTCGAGGTCCGATGTGGCATCAATATCCAGAATCAAATGGTTGGCCGCCCACAACGGAGCCGATCCAACTCCAATACAAAAATCGAGTCTACTGCGACCGTCACATTAATAACCCCACAATTTATCAAATCATTTCTCGGATCAAAACTTTAATATAATTAATCACTATAGGGAAACTAGGTTGCCATTCTACTTGCTTCTGTACAAATTATATCTTTAGAATACCAAGTCTTTCTAAAATTTACAACATCTTTCATAATTCCAAAGGATAGATAAAAAGAGATCCAATGAGACTCGAATGGTTTATTTATTTAAAACCGTCCCATACCAGTTTTAATTAACTAAACCACTCACAATTTTAAGAAATTTCAAAAGATTGATAAGCTAAACAAAACTAACTCGAGTGATCTAATTATCTACAACCGTCCCATACCAGTGGTAGATAATTAAATTACTCACAGATTTTAATGTACACAAAAACGATTCACTGACCTTATTAAATCAACTATCTCCGAAGGGCATAAATGCTCATACCGAAGTTCAATATACAATCCAAAGTTGTAAAGCACCTTTAAAACAATTCTAACATAATATTCTTGTTCGACCTCTATTTATAGCGTAGCCATCACCCATAATATTTATACTTAGTTAAGTTCTCTATAAGAAACACAATCTCGTAATACTATTACTATCTTCTATAAATCGCTAAAACATTCATTAATATAATAAACTTGGTAAATCATCCTCAATTCAATAATTTCTCAAGTGGAATATTTAACATTTTTACTTAATTTGAGTCATCTATTCCCTACCTTTGATATTGGTATTGTACTTGGTAACAACGTATTGCATACATCAAGTTTCCGATCAATTACCATGATTTCCTAATAAGAAAATATAATTGGAACTCACATAGATCAATCATCCCCAAATTGCGATTAAACATTAACAGTGTAAACTAACTTACCTCTCGATAACCATCAACAAACTCAAAATCCGCATAACGTCACTACCTTCCCAAGCATCACACCAATCTCTCATATGAGTCACACAACTAAGTCAACCTATAGGGTGTAATCATACTAAAGTATCCTGCCTTCCAATAAGATTTATTCTCATTTTATATTCTCAACTAATGATAATCGTTTCTCAAAACAAACCATATACATATATTATCAATTCCCGAAGTTGATCCTATAAGTCACCAATAACTACATCTATTATACTTCTTCACATTTACCCTATTTACCTCTCCATAACTAATACACAACCACAAATCAAACGGTCATACTAGATACAAATGTTGTCTTAAGTATATCCTTAAAACAAATATTCACTGTAATTGTAACACCCCGAAAATTCAACTAATAACCATTGAGTATTCTACTAGTTTCTAAAATCAGTCATACAAATCATCAACAAGTGATAACGAATACTTATTCTTCATAGTTACCAATTTGAGATCTCCATAATCTATAAATAACCACCAAGTATCATCTTTTCTAAATATGATAACAATTCATTCTTACGGAAATTCGCTGAGCTTATTATCTTCTTTATCGAATAATTTCCCAAGTGGAGTCATCAATTTCATTATCCCAATTTGTGTCCTCTATCTAGGGATCCGAATACCAAAATAGTACCTTATATCAACTCAAAGCCTCAATATCCTGGCATGATACCTGATGGGAACCCATTTTGAAACTCACATGGAAAACACCACTTAGTCAACTTATAGGGTGATATCACCTACAAGAATATCTGATTTCCTATTCAAATTAGTAGCAAGAATACAATCAATCTCTCATTAGAGAATATACTTATAGCACATAAGGCAAATATATATGTCAGTTCTATAAGAACTCATACTCGCGATATCTTATAACCATATAATCTCACTTAGACTATCACTTTCAATACTAGTCTCATATATCTAGTCTCCACCACGAGACACCAATGTATAAATACTCACGCAAGTTATACAACCATAAACCACTCTTAATTAGGCCATATACCTAACCTCAACTAAGAGTTCACCAATTTATTTACTACCGGTACATGAGATAATTCTAGTGTCTTTTACTCAGATACAACACATGACCCAAATAACCTTCACATTCCTTAGGTCCTACTTTTGACATTTACGCATATATGACATAATATCAATTAATGACTTATCCGCCTCAACTACGCACGGAGGCAAATCAAACATATATAAGGAGACTCGCTTCTTGCGACAGTCCTCCCCAAACACAACAACTACTCAAATATTTCAGGTCAATATAACAATAATTCACGGATCGGTATCCCTACCACATCCACCGGCAATCCATGCCCACTTAATCACAATTACCATGATAATCAAGAATGATTCGAGGTACTCTCCTATAAGAGTAGAACCTCCAACACATAAGACAACTCTTAGGCCATTTATGCAATTAAAAGCGAAATGTAATGCCACATGAGAACGAAATGAACGAGAATTTAGAAAAGTATGACCCCTAACTCCGGAGACAGGTAATATACCTCAAATGATTGTGGAGGAATCTATCTCTCCATTTTGTTCACATTTCCTTGATTCTTTGGTTGGTCATTATCATTTTCTGTCATTGAACAAATTCCTGCATTAAACCCTCGACGTCAGTTATCACACACACTCACTCAGCTAGACTCTATTCGAGAACTCTAACCGAGCTTTGATACCAACTGTGAGGACCCCAACCCGGAACCTACACGTGTCCCAAGCTGGAGCATCCTCAAACTAACCCAAATTTCCTAAACTTTTAAAACTTTTATCTACTTTCAAGCATAAATACAATTGTCATAACTATTTCAAAATAACTCTACACCTTTCTACATTGGAGCAAGAGTTGACTAACTTTGAAAGTAAGAAACTGTTTTAGTTACAAAAAGGTATCGGGTATAACATAGAATTAAGGTTTATAAATACAAACTCCTTATATGAATTATAACAAAATACACTTGCTACGCCAACCTATATATACCCCGACAATTCCCAAAATATCACTTCCAAACTCCTCACCGCCCTTACTTGGCCGGTCCGCCTGTCTCGGAATCTAAAAACATTAAAGGGAGAGGGGTGAGAATAAATCTCAGCAAGCTATTATGAATGCAGCAATATGTCATATAAGATGCAACACATAACAAGTTGCATATAACACATTGGAAAAGCTGTAAACACCTTTCATTACCTTGGTTTACCTTTTCCCGTCTAAACAATAGTCGTACAACATTGGATATAATATTCCAATCTTAGGTGAGCTGCTTAAGCAATACTCACATCTTATAAGACCCATTTTTCAGGGAACCATATAAGATAGTAGCAACTCTGTAAGGCTTTTGGCTCAATACAGATGCTATAACTCCGACATGTGGCCACAGGAGGGGACGGTCACAGATATAACATAATCCGATCACATTAGATCACACTTCCCTAATTGATCGTATTATGCTATACCCCCAACATAAGCTGATTAACACATTATCAAGCACATAATAGTTACTTGAAATATAATCCACAAATGGGATAAGCAATATAGCCACATGGTAAAATATACTCATGTTCAACCAATATCATAGTGCAACATTTAAGTAATACACTATACATAGTACAATCAATGTATATGAAATCAAATAAGATAACAATATAACCGAATAATCCACACTTGGGATAACAATGTAATAATATGCCACATAATCCACACTTGGGATAACAATGTAATAATATGTCACATAATCCACACTTGGGATAACAATGTCACCATGTACCATAAATCCTTTATACGAAGTCATTAACCACCTCGGATCACCTTAATAAAAGTTCATGATCTACTTCCCAAGTTCGAATCACATTGGTGAAGTACGAATCAAGCTTAACAACCATTTTCCGGACAATTCCATATTACAAGGTTTCTATAGAGATTCAAGCTAAATTTATTAAGTTGGAGTCACAATGCTTAAGTGGCCCAAGTTCTACTTTAATCTAGGTTGAGAAGGGTTGATTCATATCCGAATTTGATTAGGTTCCATTAATTTATAATGGTTAGGAGTCATGCCACTAGGTTGTTGGTAAAAATCAGTAAGAAAGAAGACTAAGGAGGTTCTGGCACTATGGACGACTGCCCATGCCACTTGGGCGACCGCCCAAGTGAGGTTTTCCAAGGAAGTCATGTTTCTGCCTTCATGGGCGGCCGCTCACCACCCCTTGGGCGACCGCCCAAGACCCTTTTCCAGCCAAATTAAATTTCAATCCCCTTTTTACTTAGGTTCTTTTCCCTTTTTAAATCTTCCTAAATTTCAAGATCACCAAAAGAATTTCCTAACTTATAAACCTCATCCTAATTCATTTAAACCCCAAAATATCATAGACCTAGATTATTCACCACAAGATTTCCAACCCATTTCACCAACACATTTCAAGTTTAATTTTCTAAAATTAACTCCACCCATTTCTTACACTCTAAATCAACTTCTAAGAACAAGAGCATCATTCTATGTCATTTATCAATTCCCCAACTTCAAGAGAGTTCCAAGGGGGAGGTGATGGCCCCCCATCCCCAATAAATCAAGAAGAAATGATGGAGAAAGAGTGAGGAGGATGTAAGAGTAAGGGGGAAGTATGGGGAGAGTATGGTGATTGTTGACTAAAGGGAAGAAAGATGAGGGAAATAAGGGGGAGGTGATGGCCCCCCATCCCCAATAAATCAAGGCTTTTCAAAATGAGCAACTAAGTCCTCCAAGTTCTAAAATGGTAAACTAAACCCTCCTACTCAAATACTTTATCCCACATACTTTAACCTCCTTTCACATTTTATTCATTTTCTATTATTATACTCCCCAAGATGCTATATTTTATTTCCCTAGAAATCATAAGGATTCTAAATTATTTTCCAACAATTTCATCTTGATATAAGAATTTAAAGACATAATATGAGCACATAAAATTAACATTAATATTAAAAGCATATAATATTTTATTAAAATTAGTGCCTAGGGTTAGGGTCGTTACATTCAAACTTATTGAATCATATATAACAAACCAATATTCACAATTGTTATTAACATAACTCTTGAAACATAATTCACCATTTAGTAACCAAATTCGATTTCTTTGATAATTGAACTTGATACTTTGCGAAACATCCCACATTCACAAGTATACGTAGGCCTACGTTTCCATATTTCATATGGATATCTCATTGTTTTCATGGGGAAATCTTTCCAAAAGGTAATTATATTCCAAAGTATACCACCCCCACATTTTCGGGGAAGTTCTAAAATTAGCGATAATGCCAATTTTCATTATTAACATCATTTAATCATGGTGTACATTGTGGACACTTTATTTCATTGCTCATGTACAACTAAATCTCTCGGGTTGTTATATGTAAATTTTCTCTTCTAAATCAACATTTAGAAAGGTTATTTACATCCATTTGATTTATTTCAAATTTTGCTATACAACAATTGTAAATACAAATCTTTATTCTCGTCATAAGAGAATAAGTATAAAAGTAATCAAGATCTTCATTTTTCTTGTAATCCTCAATTACAAGACTAGCCTTTTACTCATTGATTGTTTCATCGGTATTCATTTCCTTTTTGAAAATTCACTTATATGCTAGTGATTTACTACTCGGAGGTAAATCCACTAGTTTACAAGTGTCATTTTCCAAGATGGAATAAATCACTTTAATGGCCTCTTTTCACAAAGATCATTCCAAAGATCTCAATATTTTTATAACTTTGTGATTCACTTTCTAGTATGAAGGTTAGAAAATTCGGGCCATAGAATTTTCTTATCCTACCTCATTTGCTATGTCGAGGTCATGCCTCTTCTTTATCATTTTCTCATGAAAAGTTTCTTCTTCTTCTATTGAATCATGAATCTGTTTAAATGAGTTTTGCCTCATCTTTTAATTTATACGGAAACATATTATTAAAAAAAAGACGTTTCATGATTCCATTATAGTATTCTTGTAGATATTTTGAATTTTCGATTTATAAACAAGAATTCTATAAGCACTACTATTGTAAGCATACCTTACAAATATGCAATCAATAGTACTTTGTCTAACTTATACACAAACTATACTTAGTTGTGTGTTTATCACTATGAAAGAGTATGAATATACTCTTGAAATATCTATTTGATTTTTGTAATTATGGTTTATATATTTTACATAAATAGATTAGAAAATTTGTAAATATAGAATTAGTTGTCTAACGGTTAACTATTTTGTTTAGATATGTTTTGTATTTTATTAGGTATACTACTTAAGGAAGGTAAGGACTCTTGAATTGATAAGGAAAGAAGAATCTTTTTTGATAAGGAAGAGATTGGGCGAATCCTAGTTGAAGAAGGATTGTTATCACTATATAAAGAGGTCCGCCCTCTCATTGATAATACACGCTTTTTCCTAGAGAGAAACGGAGCATAGATAAATTCCTTGAGCATTTTCTTTGTGTCTTGAAGTTCAGATCTTTGATACTTCAAGATTAATTTTGTGTTTTATTGCTTTTAGGTTAGAACGATTTTGATCTTTTCGTATGATTTATTTTATTTCATTGTAAGTTTTTTCTACAACTTGTTCTTAACAAGGTGGTGTTTTATGTAAGTTTTCCAGCAAGCATAGTCTTGCTGAAGTGTTTAAATTCGTTGTTATTCCGCTGCATTAAATTCTGTTTATTTAAATTATTTTCTGGAAAAAGTTGTTCATTCTGTTGTGCTGACACTTGCGTGCACAACTATACACACAAGTCAGTGCACAACCGGTTACAGACCTAGCTACAATTCTTTCAATTGGTATCAGAGCCTTCTCTCGACTCAACTGAGATCGATCCTTGAAAGTAGCCATAATGGATTGTCACCATAATCATAGCCACAACAAACTGCCAGCTCTAAATGGTTCAAACTATACCATTTGAAAGGCCAAAATGATTATGCACATTAAATATATTAATCATCGTGCTTGGGTTGGTCTTGTTAACGGCTACACTCCTCCCATGATTGAACTTACCACAGCCACATCTGATGGCAAAGATGAGAGAAATTATGGACCTAAGCCCATAGACACTTGGACAAATGAGGAAATTGCGCTTGCAAACTATAATGCCAAGGCCATGGGAGCAATCTCTGACCATGTGGATCCTCTTTTTTTTTTTTTTAAGGCGAAAAGGGCAATGCTGTGACGACCCCAACCCTAGGCATTAAATTTAAATATTATATTATATGCTTTTAATATTTATATTAGCTTTATGTGTTCAATTATGTCTTTAATTCTTAATTTAAGATAATTTGGGTGAGAAGTGAACTTAGAATCTTTTATAAATTTATTAGATAATTAATAAGAACCATGAAGGATGATAAAAATAGAAAATAGATAATTATATAAGGAGGTTAAATGGGTAGGATGGATTATTTGGATAAGGGTTAATTTTAATTTAAAAAGGGTGAAAGCCTTAGTTCTAGTGATGGGGGGGCCAAAATATCCTACTCTCCCTAACTATGCCATGTGTCCAACTCCCTCACCTCCTCTTACTCCCTTCTCCCTTCTCCTTCATTCATTCTACTTCTTCCTAGAGAAGGCTTAGAGAACTCCATGGAAGCTCCAAGCACCAAGCTTTGAAGCCAAACCATTCCTCCACCAAATTCAAGTCTAAGGGTATTTTTGAGTTGGGATCATCTAGGGGATCAAACCAAGCTAAGAAGATCTACATTCTATTCTAAAAACCTAAGGTGAGTTGTTATGATTCCCTTCTCCTACTTGTTCATGAGCTTTTAAATATTACCCTTGTTCTATGATGTTGATTTTATGCCTTGGAAACCTTAATGGAAGTTGGATGATTGGAAAATGAAATTTGTTGAAGTTAGGGTTCAAGGAAGATCATTTAAAAGGGTTTGAAATGGGTGAAATGGGTAGAGATAAATAATCTAGGGCTACTTGGTTTTGAGTTTACATGTTTGGAATGGGACTTGGTAAGGTTAAAGTATCCTTTGGTGTTCTTGAATTAAGCTTGGTTAGAAGGAATGGAAACCTAGGCATAAAAGGGTTAAAATCTGAGTTTTGGGCTGGAGGAAGGCTTGGGCGGTCGCCCATGGGGGCTTGAGCGGCCGCCTATCGCCACAGAAACAATTATTGCCTTTGAAATCCACTTGGGCGGTCGCCCAAGTGGTGAGGGCGGTCGCCCATAGTGGCAGAAACCTTATCTTCCTAGGAAACCCACTTGGGCGGTCGCCCAAGTGGTTAGGGCGGTCGCCCATGACCCTGAACCAACCTTTTAAAATTTAAATTAGAATCGTTTAGCAAGTGGTTTGGCCACTTATAACTTATGACTCCCACTTGGTAATTGAACTTGAACCTTCATTGAAGTCTTGTATCTTGAATATGGAATTTGTAGGGTAGGTTAATGATCCCTCATTTCCTTACTTGATGTTATATATATATTGTTGTTGATGTTGCTTAGTGTATTCATAAATTGTTGCACTTGGATAATTATTGGGCATGAGTATATATTACCATGTGGCTATTGTTTATCCCTTTTGTGGATTTATTTCAAGTAACTACTATGTGCTTGATAATTTGTTAATCAGCTGATATTGGGGGTATAACGTAATACGATCAATTATGGAAGTGTGACCTAATGTGATCGGATTATGTTATACCTGTGACCGTCCCCTCCTGTGGCCACAGGTTGGGGTTATAGCATCTGTATTGAGCCAAAAGCCTTACAGAGTTGCTACTATCTTATTTGGTTCCCTGAAAAATGGGTCTTATAAGATGTGAGTATTGCTTAAGCAGCTCACCTAAGATTGGAGTATTATTATACCCAATGTTGTACGACTATTGTTCAGACGGGAAAAGGTAAACCAAAGGTAACGTAAGGTGTTTACAGTTTTTCCAACGTGTTATGTGTTGCATTTATTTGGCATATTGTTGCATACATAATAGCTTGCTGAGATTTATTCTCACCCCTCTCCCTTTAATGTTTTAGATCCCGAGACAGGCGGACCGGCCAAGTAAGGACGGAGAGGAGTTTGGAGTAATCTTTTGGGTATTGTCGGGGTATGTATAGGGTGACGTATAAAATGTATTTTGGTAATTCCTTTATTGGAGTTTGTAATTATAAACTTTCATTTCTACGTCATAACCATAATCTTTTGTAACTAAACAATTGTTCGTTTTCAAGTTGGTCAACTCCTCCTCCAATGTGGAGTGGAGTCGAGTTCTTTTGAAATGTTATGTTATTAATGTTTATATTTGAAAGTCAAAGTGAAGTTTTAAAAGTTTAGTGTTTTTGGGTTAGTTTGAGGACGCTCCAACTCGGGACACGTGTAGGTTCCGGGTCGGGGTCCTCACAAATGCCCCCTAAATTTTATTAAAAATTAAAAAGTACAATAATTAAAGAAAAACAGAAAATAAAATAAATAAACAGGTCAATCAAATTGCCTTTTAGGAATCCAAGGCCTTTTAGGCTTGAGATTTTTTGATTTAGCTTTCGATTCAGATTTTTCTCGTTTCCCTTTAACCTTTTGAAATCCATCTTCTTAATCGTAATAATCTTCAAAATTATCGCCGTCAGCCATTGGAGCCCACGGATCAACATGAACTCCTCCAACAATACCCCCATAAGTGCGAGCATCATGAAAAGCCGAAGGAGAAGTAGCAGAAAGACCGCCTTCTGGTTCAGAATCGCATTTTTCCCGAAGAATAAGAGCTTCTTTTAGGTTTTTTGGGTTTATAAATTCGGGATTAAAATATTTAGGATTTGGCATACGAGCAGTAGAGGAACGTAAGTTAGGAGCTGATGAAGCTTGAATTTGTCGAACCTTTTCCTGAACTAGATTTAGAGCTTCGCTATCCAAAACAGGAGCCGTCATAGGGATGGATGGAGAGGCCGTAGACCCATTTTGAATGGCCGAAGCCCCCATTTGCGCTCCAAGCGCAGCAGTAGCTACCAGAGTTTCATTGCCTGTATTTATATCAACAATAGCTGTGTCATCCAAAACTACTAATTCTTCACCTTGAGTGTCAACCGTTTCATTATGGGTATCTATATCCTCACAACCATTTTCGGCTGACTGCTCGTTATTATGAACAATCCCCCCATCGAGATCAACAACCTCAGTCTCATGAGCACAACCATCAATTTTCGCATTATTCTGGCCATTAGATTTATCTTCTTGAGACGCCCCCTTGATAGGCTCAACATTCCCAATTGACGAAGAAGGATCTTTCACTTTAGCTTTTTCAACATAAATCATTTTCTTTCCCACATTGGCACCCTTCGTTAGACCACCAGCATTCACCTCTTTCGGAGTCTCTTTTGCAGCCGTGTGGCCCTCATTCAGCACCTCCGCACTACCTCCATTAACTTCAGCCCCATTCTTCAAGTTTGGCTTCTTAGGATGAAGGTAGAAACACTCATTCAGATCATGGCCTAACTTATAGAAGTGCTTATAATAGCTTGGGAGGTTATCAAACTCTAAAGGCTGCCAAAAACTTGAAAAATCATCTCCGCAATCAATGAAAACTCTAGACGGAAGTTTCTTCAAAAGATTCACTTGAACAAGAACTTTAGCCATACTAGGTCTTGATAAGTTACAAGTTGCTTGATCTATAGATAGCGGCTCCCCAAATATATTAGCAATAGAAAATAAACATACCTTGTTAAACATATGAATTGGAAGGCCGGGTAATCCAACCCAAACAGGAAATAATGAAGACTCCTTATCCGGCCTCCAAGAAGGCGACCAACGGAACACACGTATAGGAAAACGCCCAAGATGCCATTGTTCTTTTGCCCAAAGTCTATTGAAATCTCCCTCATGTACAATCTGAATAAGAATATGTTTAGGATCAATATGACCCAATTTAAAATCTGCCTTCAGTCCAAACTTCAAGAAATGCTGTCTTGTAACTTCCATTGATGGCCGACCATGAGAAAATTTTCCAACCAAGGTGTATTTGAATGGCTGGGCTAAAACATTGATCATATCTTTGGAAAACTTCAAGCATGGCTCACCTTTGTACGTGGAACTAGGGATGGTATTCAGCAGCGGAGCATGATTGACGAGGGCAGTATAACCTTTCACAACAGAAGCGAACGATTTTGCAGCAGTAGGGGGTGGTGGCTGGGGAGGGTTGGAATTAGGGTTTAAAGGCGGTTTAGGGTTAGGGTTTATAGGAGGCGTACCTTCCATACCATTCCCATGTGGCGGAATAAAAGCAGGAGCAACTGGGCTTAAGCCAAGGCCAAAACCCGACGAGGAAGAGGCCATTTTGGCCGGAGAAGAAGCAAGACTTGTCGGCGGCGGCGGTTTAGGGTTTCATAGGATACGACGGCTGCAAAAGGCGTAAGACAGAGAAAAAAAAAACCATGTGGATCCTCATATGTATAGTTTATTCTCTAATCTAACCATTGTCAAGACTGCTTGAGACATTTTCCAACTTCATTGTGAAGGACCAGCTAGTGTCAGAAAAACTAAGTTAAGGACTTTGATGACCAAGTTTGAAACTTTAAGGATGAGAGAGAATGAAACCATAAAAGAGTACTCAGCCAAAATTTTAGACATCTCAAACGAGTCTTTTTCCTTGGGTGAATCTATATCCAATGCAAGACTTGTGAGTAAAGTACTAAGAACTCTCCCAGAAAAGTTTAATATTAAAATTTTTGTAATTGAGGATGAAATTGTCACAACCTAGATAACAAGTGTTATCAAAGATGTTGGCAATACCAACGATAGCACTTGAGATAGCAGACACACACTTTGAAAAGAAAAATAATTTTGTAAAGAGTATGCAGCGGAAAAGAACACCAAAAATTATTTTTCTCAAGTTATATAAATTATATAACTTGAGTGAGCCGCTTAGGCAAGACTTTATATTCACTATATAAAATGAGTTACAAAGTCGAAAATGTTTCCTATGACTATTACAATGTAAACTCAATGGAACAAAAGAGATAAAGAATGAATTCCTATCCTAGCCATAACACACACTCAAACCCAAAGTATTTGAGTGTGAAATCAAGTATGAGAGGAAGGAACTAATCGAACAAAAAAGAACTCTATCTCTTATGCAAGAAGGTGTGTAAAATTGACATATCTTCAAGTATCTCCTTCTTGGCATATTTATAGTCTTCAATGTCTTGAAGGCTACTCAATTGTATGAAGAGAGGATAGAGTGGTTGGCTTGCTCCTCGCTTCGTGAAATTGTTAGCGCCAACTTTCTTCTTTGTAGCAACCGAATTCTTGCTCTCCAAGTCTATGCATCATGGCCTTGTACTCTCAAGCTTCTCTGACCTTGTACTCTCTTTGAATCGGCAATAACAACTTTGAAATGGTCTTCCCACGTTTTGAAGTTGTTGACACAAAAAGACTTGATGAAAGTTTACTCATAAAACTTCTTTTATTCGTAACTTTCTTTTTCCAGTTATCTCCATATTTCTTGCTCATAACTCCACCATATTGTATCATGAGAATTGGACTTACATATAAAAATTTAACAAATCATATTAGCACATTAGTATATAAATCATTATTTAAGAAATGTGCAACTATTTAATTTCCAGCATCGGATAACACTTAGGAAGTGTTGACAACACTTGTGATAACACCATCGTTTGCACTAACAATCTCCCTCTTAGTTGTGCATTTCTTCTCAAAAATTTGTCAGTCTCATCGAGTTCAAAACATCTTGTCCTCGCTACTTGGTTGTTGTATCAAACGACCCAAAATAAATGTCTAATAATTTGTAGAAATCTGTTTATTTTGCTAAAATTTACAAAAAAGAAATCACTGTTTTGCATAATTAAAAGCTTTTTTGAAACCAAAAAATTATACATCTCTGCCATTAAATTTTGAAGAAAAACCGTTGATTTTTAATTATTTTGAAATCCCTCAACTCAACCCAACCAATGGACGGATAAGAGAAGGACAGAATCCAATATCAAACGAACGAGCGCCAAGCATCCGTTACAAAGGGGGAACGGCACACGCCCGCGCCGCTAACCACCTAAAGTGAAAATGGCGCTAATTTTACAGTCATCTCTGACATGCTACTGCGCCAGTGCCACCAATAACCGCCATTTTCTTCATCTTTCCCACCACTCACTCTCCAAGTCCCTTCTACCTCCAATTAAATCCCAAAATTCATCATCATCCGACCCACCGATTTCCACCCAATCAACAGATGACATCTCCGGTTCTTCTTCAAACAGGAAGAAGGGTCGGAAAGTGATTCGGAGAGCTCCGGTTGAGACGCCGAAGGTTGTTCCAAAACAAGAAGAGAAATTAGAGGAGCATAGTCTTGGTGAGAATCTCTTTCTTCTTGCTTGGTCAGGGATCGGTACTGATACAGTATTGGACAGCAAACATCAACAGAGGCAGGAAGGCAGCAACAACGGCAGCAGCAAGGCAGCAACAACGGCAGCAATCAGAAAAGAGGCCGCTGGGTTTGAGGCGGGCGCCTCACCCATATCCAGGCGGGCGCCTGGTAGACAGGCGGGCTGGCAACATGGATCAATTACGGGCTGCTTCAGTGGTGGCTTGATTTGTTTTAATTTGGGCTTGATTTGTTTTATGGGTTTTAGGGTTTTATTAAATTATTAATTAGGGTTTTATTTATTTAGTATCTCTAGAATGTTCTTAGGATTAGTATAAATAGGTGTGTTAGGGTTTCATTTGAGGCAGCTTTTGATATTGATTTTTTATAAAAATAGTTTTGCTGGATGCAACTATTATTGAGGGTTTAAATCCCGTCTTGTATTCTAATATTCCGTTCAGTCATTCCTCTCATTATCATGTAACCTTTCTTCTGTATCAATTGGTATCAGTTTCCTGGTCGTTTTGATGGCTGAACGAAGGCGTGGTCATGGCGTTCATGGTGTTCGTAGAAGGGTTCGTGAAGCGAAGCCCCAGGCATACGATCCCCATCACGAACGTGACCTATATGAAATCAAGAAGGACGAACTGCGAAGAAAGATTCAAGATCTCAAACTCCGTTTGTTGCGTTCCGAGATTCGAGAACTCCAAAGATACTTTGATCGGGTGGAGGGTCGACGAATCCAACGACAACTAGCGCAGTTAGAGGACTCGGATTCAGACGTATCGTTTGATGAAGAGGGCTCGGAGTCAGATCTGTGGTCTGATGATGATGAGGATATCTATCCTTTCGATCGTGATCACGAACTTGAGTGCAAGAGAGAGGCCGATCCTCTGACTCTTGACGAGTTTTGTGACCGATTGAATCCTGTTACCGTGGATTGCTTTGGTGATTCGACGGGTTCCGACGTTGTCATTGATTGGTCAAAACCACCAATCTTTGATAACGATAATTATGAAGAAGATTTTGAGGGTTTTGACCCGGGGAACCCATTCGTGCATGAGGCAACATCGTAACAAGGGCTGCGGCAGGCAATCAATTTGGGTCTTATTTTTCAAGTGACGGGTTGTTGTTAGGATTTGAGGCAACAAAAAGAGGTCTCGTTGTATGATGATCCTTTTTTGCCGTTCGTGAATCGAGGTTTCTTCATCTTTTCACATCGAAAAATTATTTGTTGAAGCACTGTACTCCAAGTTCATTGGGCTGATTGGATGGATGTAATGACAAGTTTTGTGAAGTATAAAGTTCGTCGACAATTGAAACGTAAAATTCTTGATGAATTTCCAAGAGCAACAACTCAAATTCGAGGTCGAATTTTTTCTAAGGAGGGGAGGATGATACAAGATTGGACAAAGAAACATCAACAGAGGCAGAAGGCAAGAACAACGGCGGCAAAGAAGGCAAAGAACAACGGCAAAGAATCGAAAAGAGGCCGCTGGGTTTGAGGCGGGCGCCTCACCCATATCCAGCGGGCGCCCGGTAGACAAAGGCCGGCAACATGGATCAATTACGGGCTGCTTCAGTGGTGGCTTGATTTGTTTTAATTTGGGCTTGATTTGTTTTATGGGTTTTAGGGTTTTATTAAATTATTAATTAGGGTTTTATTTATTTAGTATCTCTAGAATGTTCTTAGGATTAGTATAAATAGGTGTGTTAGGGTTTCATTTGAGGCAGCTTTTGATATTGATTTTTTATAAAAATAGTTTTGCTGGATGCAACTATTATTGAGGGTTTAAATCCCGTCTTGTATTCTAATATTCCGTTCAGTCATTCCTCTCATTATCATGTAACCTTTCTTCTGTATCAGGTACTATCATCCTTGTAGAAGGACTCCTCCTTGCTGCCTCAGGTACACTGTCTGCGACCTAATTACAGTTCAGTTCTTGTTATTGTTATTGATGAAGTAGTTATTTTGCTGATTATTAGTATGTGTAGAGATATGCAATTTGTTTATTGTCAAATTATTACTCCTCCGTCCGGAATAAATGTCGTATTTGAAAGTAAATTTCCTTCAGCTGAATTTATGTTGTTCTTTCAATGCCAAATCTAAAGCCTGGAATTGAGGTTGCCGGACATTCCCTAAGTTGGTAATAGATCATCATTTCTTTGTCGATTTGCTGACAGACATACGACATTTATGGAATGCGGCAAATCATTTCTCTTAAATTCACCAGGATCTTTATAATTTTCAATCCGACACATGCTATACTTGGAAATCCCCTAGCCATTCTCATTTATTATCCATCTACAGTGATCTACTTTACTCCAGTGTACTTTCGGATTTGCTCTTTAGTTGCAAGAATTCTTCTACTGTATAATGCTGGTAAATTGAAGGCATTAATCAGGCCCGTCTCAATAATTTATGGTGCCCTGTGCAAAATGAGGTTATTAGGCCCTTAATAAGGTTGAAAAATGAAATGAAGAGGAGGGAAGTCAAAATAAACAAACATGTTGATACAAAGGATCGAACCCAGACTTCCCAACACCTTTTTCACGCCACTTAACCATTGGAACACTTTTCAACTTGTGTATTGATTCAGAGTTCTCTATATATATAACATATATTAAAAAAAATTGGGGCCCTATAGTTTTTGGGGCCCTGTGCCGTTGCGCTCCTTGAGCACCCTCGAAGACGGGCCTGGCATTAATCATCCAATCTATGTTCTTAATGCATAGTCACTTCACTTTATCAATTTATATAGTTCAGATTGTTCTAAGAAGAAGAAAAAGAAGAAGAAGCAATGTTCTTTAGTCAAAGTACTTCACAAGATGGAGTTATGAGGATTATCTTATCTTAGTTCTCTGTTACTAAATATACACTTTTAATACTCCCTCCATCCCATAAAGAGAGTCCCCTTTTTTAGTAGTTAATTTGATCAGATTTCGAACAAAGATTTAGGAAAAACTAATTATCTGGATGAAATTCTAAAAATTGTTATGGATAAAACAGTAAAAATACTATCAATAACATTTTTTAGATTTTCATTATGATAAATTAATTGTCATAAATTATTGGTCAAAGTTCAATCAAAGTTATATCTAAAAAGTGGGACTATCTTTATGAGATGGAGGTAGTACAATTGACACACACATCATTGTGCTGTAGTGATTAATATTGAAGGCTAGGTATGGATAACTGTAGATGTGAATTTTAACTCTGTGTTGGCGTTTGCTTTAAAAAAAAAAAAACCCAACAACAACTCTGTATTGGCTTCCTTTATCACCTAGTTATTTGTCAATAGCAACTTCAGTAGAATGAAATTCATTATTTTTCAGTTTGTTTGTCAGCAAGTAAAAGTTGAAACTGCTAGTTGGTTTTAACAATAAGCATGAGAATAGTTCAAAAATTTCCTTATTGGGTTGCTGTTTGCTTTTTTTTAGATCATAAGAGAGCAACAGACATAACCTGGTTTTCAGCCTGGGAATGAATAATAGTGCGAGTACAATATAAATCCTTCTATGCTCTTATTAGGTTTATGTCAGTTATTCCCGAATCTGAATCCAACTGTATTGTGTTGGTGCTCTATGTTATTCTGAGACTCATATTCTCTTAGTGAAGATGTACATATTAGCTACTTAAGTTTTTACACTGCATTTTTACGTTCACAGCCCCAATATTCTCATGGCTGTTCCACATAACTCTTACAATTCTTTTTATGTTAATATGGCCAAGGACAAGCAACCTAAAGGAATTTCAAGAGAAAACCTCCTGCTCTATTAACAGGGTAGGCAAATGATACCTGACATGCTCGGATAATCCTGTATTTTCTATCAAGTATCAAGGGCGAGACACCTTTTAAGAAATTAGAGGGAAAAAGAACCTCCTGCAATATTTTCATATCAAGCACAATTAAAGCATCGGTTCCCTACTATAAGGCTTTCAAAGCAACCAATACACCCCTTACTTCATAGCTTGATACTAGGAAGATTGTGATTCAAATTGCAGATAAGCTTTAGAAACCTTGCACTTGCATACAAAGAAAGAACACAACCTGTATATTTGCCAATTCCCGGAATTCTTCTCATTAAATCGTTCTTTATTTTTCTGAAAGCAGCTCAGGGGAAATGAACTTGATAATTTCTGGTGTCATCTCCTGCTGGCGAAGCTAGAGATTTTTGCTAATGGGGTCGAGATTGGTTGAGGATAAAAAATACACTTACCATATACTCCCTCCGCCCCGAAATGATCTTCCCATTTTATTTTTCGTTAGCACGAAGGTACTTTGAGCAATAATTTTAGGTTAATTTAATTATCCTAATGAAATTTAAACTTGTTATCGATATACCATTATAAATACCATCAATAACAATTTTAAATGTTCATTCGGATAATTAAATCAACCTAAAATTATTGCTCAAAGTACCTTTACGTTAATGACACAAAAAGTAGGAAGATCATTTCGGGACGGAGGGAGTAGAAATTTGGGATAAAAGTGGGTCAAAATAATATCATAGAACATTTTTTTTCCAAAAATCAAGGTGGTCAAGATTGACAAAAATGTTTTTATTAATGCATTTCTTAAAAAGATTAAGGTCTATATTGACCATTCCCAAAAACTAAGGAGTTGACCCCATTCCCCGTAGTGTGGCTTCGCCAACGTATGAGTACTTGGACACCAGAATTGAGATTCTTGCTGCTGCAGTAGCAACACAATACTTTTGGTGATAGTTATATTACTTTGGTGGTGACTTATTAAACTTTTGTAATTTTACAGGTTTCCTCCCAGAAGAATGGGATACAAAAATAGTGAAATATCTCTACCCAGCTTTTACCCCATCAGTATTCTTGTTCGTCGCTGGAACAGTTGTGTATGGAGTATTGAAGTACCTGCAGAATGAGAAGCCTCAAAGTTCAAAATGATTTTTTTCATGAATGTTAAACGTTAAGGTCACATTTGCGGTTCATTAAGATACATGTTTAGTTTGTTGTTGATAGCCTAAGCCTGTCCTTTTGTATTTTTAGAGAAAATGGACAATGAAACAGATGATATCAACTGTGCAATAAACAAACGTTTCATTTTTTTCTCTGAAACGCTTTTCCATCTCAGTATTGAATGTATAAGGTCCTAGTTGTTAGTAATACCTTAATTTTGTTCATATTTGATGATAGGCGAATATTACATTTTTGTGTTTCAACAGGTGGAGTTATGTTGACGTTATTCTGGTAACTTTGTTCATATGGTGATGCTGACATGAAAGGTATGAATATCATAGGTACCTATACTTCTAATTCATAATTGGTTCATATCTCATGTATTTTCCTTAGGAATTTAGGGCGATACTATTTATCTGCAAACCATTGATTATCTGTAAGATCTGTTCAAAAACTTGAGAGTTATTTTACATAACTTTGTATTTATTGACCTCCCAACTTAGAATAGCTGTGTTTACTGGTGAATAGTCTAAGTTTGTATTGGATCATTGAATCCTTATAATCTCTCCGCAGTTCATATGATCCCCTTTTCTATATTTATTGACGTGTTGCATTAATGTTTACACATCTGGGACTTCAGTTCCACCACAGAAATGTGCACTGATCTTGTTTAGTCAATGCAATTTTCAATTTTGGATAAAGCATCGTATTACCATTGGACAATATTTCCCATTACAACTATGCCTAACTTCTCTACTATGCATTAGTTTCTATCTCAAAAATGTGCATGTACATTGTTTTATCATTCAAATTTTAATATTTTGAAGGAATTATGCACAAGTCCTATGTTGTTCCCGATCCGCTAACCTGAAACAGAACCTTGGGATAAAATTGGTAATTTGCATTGAGTTCTAGTTAGCTTGTCTATGTATTTATACTGTATCTATGACTGATCATATTGGGACTAGAGGCATTGCTGGTATTGTTGTTGCTTAGACTGCCAATCTACGTCTTTCCCCTTGGACTAGATTTGGACTCTGAACAAATTAGTTCCATGGCTAACTTTTCCATGCAGTTAGTTCTACTGAAAATTGCTTCTCTACTTCCATTGCTCATCATTCCCATTGATAATTTGGTACATCCCGACTTCGTGGTGGACGATTCTTCAATTTTAAATGAGCAAGATGGAAGTTTGAATCAGGTTTCATTTTAAACTGAATTCCTTGGAAGTAAATCACAACAAGTTGTGAGGTGCTGCGCTGCCTCGTTGATGATCAAACAGATTCTATGTTAGGTGTCATGATCGTAAGCCCAGTATGAACTTATATTCTAGTTTAACACTTCCTCTGTCCCAAAATAAATGTCGCATTTGATTTGTCAACGTATTTAAGGAGTGTGATTTACTTGTTTGTATAGAGATTGTACCATGGTGAAAATGCAATAAGATTGTTTCCTTATTAGAAACACAACATTTATTTTGGGATGAACTAAAATGGAAAGTGCGACTTCTGTAGTGGGACAGAGGGGGTATTTCTTATTGATGCATCGTTTCCTGGGGTTCATTTTTGGTTTTGTTACCTCCGGATTTCTGAAGCCGTGTTGTTGCATCTTTTCTCATCAAGAAATATATGCATGCTTTTTTTTTTTCTTCGGTTTATTGTATCCTCAAAGTTTTAGGTTGCCCCTCCATAGGTACGTTAGGTGTCTTCTTAAATTTCTGTACTCAAGCTATCGAAGGAAAGAAAGTGAAGAACAATGGGATTGATAAAAGTAACATCCTCTCCCTTTCAAATTACTCTTACAGCCTTACGTATTACTGAACTAACAAGTTCTGGAACGGACAGCTGCTTATTCTTACTATTCCATATACATGTTCCAGTTAATAATTGCATGCTTAAAGGTTGGGTACACTTTACAGGACTCATGAACACATGGCATTTGAAGGTGGAAATGGAAATGGAAAAGATGCTTCATTTAATTCAAAACCTACCATTTCGGCAGTACAAATCATCTGTAAGGTATGGATTTTCTGACTACCTATCCTTCACAACTACTTGCAACATCTTGTTAATTCATTTATTCATTATTTCAATTCAACGAGCATGGTTGTTCATAATGTTTGAAATGCTTGCTACATCAGGAATACGTTTCCATCTTAGGCTTGCCTGATTCGCTACGGGCAATAATTATGGAATGTGGCATTATGTTGGAGAATTGTGCTTCATTTACATTTATGCGGTGGTGAATGCCACATACTTTGAAGTTTTTGATAAATATTTGGAGTAATAGGGGATAGAGAAGAGTTATGCTCAAATCCTTTAATTATTCAGGGTTTACTGATCTAGTATGTCTAATGTCTCCATAAAGTTTATAAATACATGCAAAACAGCTTTGAGAAAATAAAGTTTATGAATGCACATCATGGTATTGCTTTTTGTTAGAACTGAACTATAAGAGTCTGTCACAAAGCAGTGACATCATGTGTTCCTTGAGTTTCCATAAGGCTGATGAAGTTTATCTTTCATTTTTCTTAGTTCCTATTTTCCTTCGAGTAAAGGGGCAGTGTGTGGGGGACTGTACAGCAGTCCCTTTCTGTTATAATCTGGTCGGTTAGATTATTCATTAAGGGCATAATTGTCTTTTGACCCTTCACAAGGATGGCCCCATTTGTGAGAGATCTAATCTGGACTGTTGAGCAATCCGACTTATGTGAAGTCGGAATGGACTACATAGACCCAAATCCTTTGGGGATAGGAGGGTACCTGTACCCATCCCTCCTCAGGGCCAAAACATGATACAGTTGATATTTTGTACCTATAATGATCAATAATATGCACAACTCTGCCTTGGTGAAACATGACATGACCTAAGGCTAAGGTCCCCACAATAATGAGTTAAAAGTAGAGTAGAGTGTTTGTTCCCTTTTACGGGCAATCAGTCTGCACCCATCTTATTACAGAGCATATTTCCTTCACTTTTCTGTTCTGTGTATGTCCTTCCTTTCCTTCAAGAATGAGTGGTCCTGAACTGAACTGAAGTTGATTGAGCTACTAACTTAAAGCACATCCTTATCAATGGCAATGTGTGCACCCATGAGGTGTGGAAATGCTAATAGTAAGATTACATTGGAGGATGGTACCTATTAACATCCATCAGATAAGGTACATAAGCCCCTTAAGTTACGGATTTGGGTTTATGGCAGTTGGACTACATTCCGACTGCTCAACCGTTCAGATTCAATCTCTCACCTCCACCTCTCACATTTGCCTCTATTGATGGGACGGGCAATTATGCCCAATGAATAATTAAATTTGTCAGATTATAAGGAAATGAGATTGTTGTGCAGTCCAACTGCACATGCCCCACCCAGATTCCTTAACTTACTCACCCCGTTTTATAATAAGTGTCGCAGTTAACTTGACAAATTATTGAAAGAATGTTTGTATAATATGTGTACCATGGTGAAAGTGTATTAGAATTATTTTCTTATTTATATCTCTTATTTGGAATAAAGCACTTATTAAAGATTGTATAGACTACAGAGTACTTATAATATGATGAATTGGATCAAATATTAAATTCTCAGTTGGATTTGGTGAAAAAGGAAACACCAAATGGATGCCTTTATTGGAACAGGGTTGTTAATCAAAAGAAGAAACAAACGACTTTAGGCGCCTCTGCTGCTTTTGCTCCCGGTGTTTTCATATTTTCTTTTCTTGACTAATCGGATGGATTCTTGTTCTTGATCTTTGTGAAAAAAAAAAAACCTTATTTTCTGTAAATTATTCTTAAAGTAGCTATGGATTATAATTCTTGTTTGCTTGCTTGCTTTTCGGTGGCATTTTGTGTTTCTTTTTTTATTCTATTCGTCCATTGTAGCACAAGTTTGTTCTAGCTGTAGTCTGGTAGATATTTCTAGCATTTCTATTTTTCATTTCATAGCTCAAAATTGAGTTTTGAGGCATATCTTATAAAGATTAAAGATTAATGATGCGGGTTTTCGGGTATGTGCAATTGAACCGCAAAATAGTCCTAAATTTGTTAAAATTTCAACCCTGGAAATGAATTGTTTTTAGTAATTCATGGCTCGCTCCAAGCCCAAATTAGGATAGTCCATTTGATTAAATATCAAATACATCAGAAAGGGGTGGCTGGTGCAGACGCTCCTCTTTACGTACCAGTTAGACAAGACCATGCAAATCTAATCTAAATCTAAAGTAATATAAAAGCAGCACAGCCTTGACCAAAAAATCAGGGGCATTTTGGTAATTTCACACGGTGGCGAAGTTGTAATTAACTAGGCGGAGGAGACACATGTCAAGCGTTGATTGGGCGCGTGTGTCCGCGTATGCTTTTTTTCTTTTTTTTTTAAAAAAAATCCACAACACGTGGCGATCTCTGATTGGTCCGTTTTATTTCAGATTTTTCATTTTTATCCCCTTTTTTCAACCTCAATTATTTTATAAATTTTTTTTTTTTTTTAAATTTTACACCAAAATTCATCATTTTATTTTCTCTTTAATTAGAGACTAATTTCATTTAATTTGGACACAAAAAAAACACTCTTTTCCAATTATAAATTTCTTAATTATCCTTTTTAATTTTTAAATATCTTTTTTGTGAAAATTAATTAAGTGTGAAATATATTTTTTTTATTATAAATGATGATAATAATAATCATAATTTTCAGATTTTTTTTTCATCCCATTTTTTTGACCTCAATTATTTTGTAAAAAAAAAAATTTTTTTTTTTAAATTTTACACCAAAATTCATAATTTTTTTTCCTCTTTAATTAGAGACTAATTTCATTTCATTTGGACAAAAAAAAATATCACTATTTTTTAAATATAAATTTCTTAATTATCCTTTCTTAATTTTTCTTTTTTATTTTTCAATATCTTTTTTGTGCAAATTAATTAAGTGTGAAGTATATATTTTTATTATAAATGATGATAATAATAATCATAATTTTACTTTTTAAATATAAATTAATGTTTGTAATGTTATTTCTTTCGTTTCAAAATTTTACATTAATTTTTTAAACATATTAAGTAATATTTTATAAAATATTCCTTGGGACAAATATATTAATTTATTTTTTTACCCGAAGTAGTATTATTTTGTAAAAATTAATATTTATAATGTTCGTACAAATTAACTATGCCTTAAATATATATTTATTTTAGTGACCTTCAATATGATATTTGTACTAATAATATAATTTTAAAAAAAGTGTTTTATAATGTACACAAACATTTCTATATTTCCTGTTATATTTGTATGAATTTTCGTCAATATGCTTTAATAATTTGTCAGGTGCATGCGCAGAATCTTCTTAGTAATAGTAATAGGTACCGAGTCAGTCCCGTGTGAGATGTGAAAACTGAAAACTTAAATGATACGGAGTACTACTTTAGAAAAAGCCATGCTAAAAAAAATAAAAGCATTGGCAAGTGATTTTTAGGCCCGGTCTTGTCGAGCATTTTTGTTAAAACGGAGATAAAAAAACTCAGTTGTTTTTTTTATTAAGCGTGTTAGTCAAGAGTTTTAGACGATTGAATTTTAAAAAGTTGGGAATATTTTGGCCGCTCAAAATTATAGCGGCAAAAAAAAGCTCCATTTTAAAAAATGTCCGTTTATAAAACTGTGCACCAGGCGAGCCCTTACTTTCATAAAAAAAAAATCGCTCCGTCCAGCTAGTGGGAAGAGAATAGAAGCAAAGTGTAGTTTACAATAGTGGTGTAATTGGTTCGATAAAACCGCGGTTTGATAACAAATCGAATCAAATCATGCGATTTATTTTGGTTTTCAAGTATAAATGTTTTGGTTTATTCTCAAATTTTGGCAAATAACGTGGTTTGGTTTGGTTTGTGGTCTGACCCTTACGGACCAAACCGAATCAAATCAAATCGCGGTTTGAGACCGAACCACCAAATCAAACCACCAGATCAAACCACATTACATAAACTAATTCTAACCCCCGTTTTGTATCTTATTTAATAGTTTTGTATATTTATTACAGGGAATTTGACCCTCAAGTTCCTTTTGGAACAAATCACTCCCCCTCAAGTTCCTCATTAAATCGAAATGACCAGGAAGTTCTTATACAGTAATATATAATACTGCATGCAATATTATTATATTCACTCATATGTGAATATAATACTGCATCTATAATCCAACATGGTGAAGGAACTTCTCGGACAAATCTGAGAAACCACCACATGAATATTCCACCATAGTGGGTATTCAAGAATCTGTCCATGAAATTTTAATGAATTTGAAAGAAATTGTGTTAAGAAGTAATCTATATGGAACTTGTGACGGGGCCATTTGTGTAAAAGGCTTGATATTTTTTTAGAACTTTCTGGTCACTCTCCCTTTATTAAAATTTATTGTTAGATCAATAAAAAAAATCCTACATTAAATATACTAATCCTAACACCCGTTGTGTATCTTATTTAATATTAATTTCATCATTTGTTATCGTCATTTCGACACATAAATAACTAAGTTCTACTCACGATCGAAAACTGTAAAGTGTTTTTCTTCATTCGCCCTCTTTCTTACTCTAGTCTCTCTCTTCCTCCGATTTTACTCTTAACACCCCCAGCTTTCGCTTTTCTTTCGAGATCACGAAAAATTTAAATAAATATAAAAATGAGTTGCGATCTGAATTGTGGTTTGAACCGTAATTTAAACCATAGTATAGAACAAGGTCTGAACTGCGGTTTGAACCACAAAATTGAACCGTGGTTTGAATCAAATCATACCATAGCGGTTTGGTTTGATTCGATTCGATTTGAATTTTTTCATTATTCGATTTGATTTGAAATTTTTTCAAACCGATACCTAGTAGTAGTTCGTTTCATAAATTCCTCCTAAACGAAACAAACCGAACAATTTACTCCCAGTTTACAATAAGGGCAAGATAATCCAATTCAAGGGTTTATGAAAAGCTCTATATCTAGTTGGATGACCAAATCAGCAAGGAGATGGAGAAATTGGATGAAGTGGTTGATGGCTTGACAGCTTTGCCCTTTTTTTTTTTTTCAAATTGAACAACATGTTTTAAAAAAAAAATAGAACTTTACTGTCCAAAAATAAATGCTCATTTTTTAATTTTTTTTAATCAAAATAAATGTCAATTTTTTTAAAAAATAAAATGTTTCTTAAAATCTTTTGAAGAGTTTTATGAGTGTGAGGTAAAAAATGTTAAAGATTTATAAAAATGAGACCGTATAAAGTGATGACGTAACGAATTCGTAAACCCTTTAAATGGTTCAGGTACAAGGTACAATGGTTTCAACACCCAAACCACTTTCAAATTTCAATCTCCACTTTATCACTCCACATCAACTTTTCTTTCCTTTACCTAATTTATCAATTATCTTTCAACTTTTACACCCTACAATGGTTTTGTTTATAAAAATTCAACACCCTTACAACTCATCATTCTATACCCACCACTTTTATTTTATTTTATATTCTTTACTTTTATGATTAGTAAAATTATTATTATTATTATTATCATTTATAATTAAAAAAATATTTCACTATTAATTAATTTTCTGTAATTACAATTAAATGATTATTATTGGGATCCATTTCACTACAAAGATATTGAAAAATTAAAAAGGATAATTAACATAGGATAATTAAGAAATTTATATTCAAAAAAGAAGGTTTTTTTTTTCTGTATCCAAATCAAATGAAACAAGTCTCTATTTATAGAGACAAAAAATTTATGAATTTTGGTGTAAAAAAATTAAAAAAAAATTGAGGTCAAAGAAATCAGATAAAAAAAATCTGAAATTCAACCAGCCATTTGATCCACGCCAAGTGTCCCACTTAAAAATATAAATAAAAAATGGGATTTACTAAAAATATAAATAAAAAATGGGATTTACGCTGCATACACGCAGTCGCACCTCTGTCCGACGCGTGTTTGACACACACCATGACGGCTCAATCACAAGAAGCCACGTGAAAATGCGGCCGGCCCTATCTCTTTTTATCAACATATTAAAAAATTTCAAAACAACATTTTTTCAACATCCCTTCCAATAATTTCAACACCCCTTCCAATTTTTCAACACCCCTTTCTAAATGGTATTATGAGTAACAATGCCCCTAGGTATCTTATAATAAGCGTGAATCTCAAAATCGCCTAGATTCTCTCCCTAAAGGCTAAAGCTGAATAATATTACTCCACTATTAACACTGAAATTTTGGTTTTGGAATTTTGTTATCTCTTTGATCCAAAATACAAAACTCGTTTCTCGATAAATTTGTATCGTATTGATTTTCATTATCAACTTAATGAATTTTTTTTCACAATTTAATAAAAATTTACTTCACTATATAATTCAAAAAATCATTGTTGATTTATCATTTAAATAAAAATACTAACACTTAAAAACATTAACATATTTTTCATCAACGCTAACACATTTTAATATATAACGAGTGTTAACAGTCAAAATTCAAAATAGCCACTGACCTACCACAATTCAACACATAAAAAGATCATTCATGATTGAAAATTAAAGGGAAAATTATTGAGTTGTCATTTCATTTGTAAATTGAAAAAAAAAAAAAAACAGAAAATAAACTTAAATGAGCAATAAAGTAGCTTTAAACACAACACCCAACTTGGAAATAAGGCGGGAACAGCAAGTACCAACTTTTTGTATACAGAAGAAGTATACCGATGTTATTACACTAATTATGCATTAATTAACATAACACCCCAAATAAAGATCTAACAAAAATGAAAATAAAACAGAATAAATTAAAAGAAAAACACAAGATTTAAAAGCCCATGCACAAGACAAATTTACCCGTACCGTTGTTGTACTAATCAAGCGCATTAGGACCGGTGCAATAATTCAAAACATGGTTCCATACCCACTGCACCAAGTACCTCCGTCGGATCCCATGCATATTATACGTGGCACCATCTTTATCGTTCAACATCTGACCAGTGTAGGAGCCACCACCTCCAGTTCCATAAATGCCCTCACAAAGATCAGCAATTTCCACCGGAAACACCGGGTCCTGGCCGGCGTACCAAGCGTTGATCAACGGGTTCGTTGCCAGCTCCGCTATCTCGTGGGCAATTACGCTAATCATCCCGTCGATCCCTGCCTCACCGTTCGGAGACTTTAGCGGCTTCAACCCTGGGATATAATCAGGTACGGCGAAGGGGTACGCACACACACCTGGACACAACTTGCCTGAATTCCCAACCCAAGCGTAGGGCAATGTGTACCCTACGATGGAAGGGAATGTGAAGTAGTGGAACCCACACACGTTTTGGCAGAAATCTTGGACCTTCACGTCATCTGATGTGAGTAGGAGGTAGAGCCCACTCACTGGGTTGATGGGTAACGGCTTTGTTGTGGCGGTGACGGCGGATTTTATGACGGACTGGATGGATAAACGGGTTAACGATTTGCCGTGGGAGTAGAACCGGTCGTTCTTCTCTTCACCGTGTCGGACCGTTCGGGAAATGTTGGACCCGGTTTGGTCTGTGTAGAGCTGGACGGTTTTCCACCAACCAGAGATTGATGGCTTCCGTGGTTCGGCGACGGAGATGGAATTGATGAACTCGCGTATGATTCGCTTGTGGGGATTTTTCCAGGTGCCGTACCAGATGATGTGGACGGTGATGTTGGAAGTGAGGACTGGACCCATGTGGTACCGGAGCTTGACGAACTCCGATGAACCCTCGTATTTCTTTGACCCGCCGAATTCGAGCTCAGTGGCGTTGAATTTATGATTGGGCCATGGGCGCCAACCGGTGGAGGGTTGAATAAGGAGGAAAAGGGAGAGGACGGTGAGGGTGAGGAGGAACGGAGACGGTGGCGCCAAGTACCGGCGGGCACACCACTCGCCCATGTTAGAAGGGGTCAGTTTAGTTTCTTAGACTGGAGTGAGTGAGGGTAAGGCAATATAGATATAGATATATATATTCCTTCCGTCCCAATAAAAGCTTCACTAATTATTCAAAAGGACGTCTCGTTAGAAATTTCACATTTCCATTTTTGGCAAAGAATCTTTACTATTTCCTCCACTCATTCTCTCTCCTACATTATTTTAATATTCACAACACCATTATAATTTACTATTTCTTCCACTAATTCTCTCTCCTATTTTCAAATTACACTCACAAAATTTTTTTTTCTCCCATTTCCATAATATGTGTGTCGGGCAAAAAGGATGAAGCAATTGTTGGGAGGGAGGGAGTATACATGGAGAAAATTTGAATTTGTATTTGTTGAATTACATTCCTATCCTTAGTTTATACTCCCTTCGTCCCGGTAAAAGCGTCACCCTTTTAGGGGTGACGCGCAAATTAAGGAAAAGTGTGGGAAGAAAAAATGTTGTGAGTGTAATTTGAAAATAGGAGAGAGAATTAGTGGAGAAAATAGTGAATTTTAAAAGTGTTGTGAGTGTAGAGGAGAGAGAATTAGTGGAGGGAATAGTGGATGGGATAATAAAATATTAATAAAAGTTTCCTTTTTAGGAAAGGGTGACGCTATAAACGAGACGCCATTTTGGATAAAAAGTGACGCTTCGGTCGGGACGGAGGGAGTATTTCTTTCTAAATGTAATTTCAATACTTGAACTAAGATAAAAAATATAAGCGTGGTGAAATTATATACTCTCTTCGTCCCATATTAGTGTGAACCAAATATTTGGACACACAAATTAAGAAAAAGTAAGAGAAATAAATAATAGAAGGAGGTGTTTATGAGTATGAAAAATTAAATAGGAGAGAGAATGATTGGAAGAAATAGTAAGTTGATTGGTGTTGTGAGTGTAAAAGTAAAATAGAAAAGAAAATGATTGGGTGAAATAATAAAAATTCTTTACCATTTTAAGCAGTCCACACAAATTTGGAATGGACCAAAAAAATAAATAAATTCACACTAACGTGGGAAGGAGGAAGTATTTAATTAAAAATAACATTAAATTTGGTGTCCTCATCAAGATTTGATCAAATAGCATTACTTAATAATTTTCTTCAATTTTTTTATTTTGAGTTATAATTACAAACTTTGTTAAGGGACAAAATTCTAAAATTTTGGCTTCACTTATGAACGGAAGAAATAATGGCCAATCAAATTACTCCCTCTGACCCACAAATATATTAAAAAAAAAATTCTTTTGAGCGTTTTACATTAATCAATAATTTTTTAAAATGGAAATGGGGCTCACTTCTCTCTACTCACAACACTTTTTAAATTTATTATTTTCTCCACTCATTCTCTCTCCTATTTTATTTTTACACTCACAACGTATTACCTACTCCCTCCGTCCCGCTAATATCCGCACTAACACTGTTTGCGCGGGAATTAAGGAATATGATATTTTAATAAAATGTTGTGAGTGTAAAAGTAAAATAGGAGAGAGAATGAGTGGAGGGAATAGTAAATTATAATGGTGTTGTGAGTATTAAAATAATGTAGGAGAGAGAATGAGTGAAGTAGGATGAATATTTTATTAATATAAAATTTCCTTTTTGGGAGTGTGCGGTTTGTTATGGGACGTCCAAAAAGGAAAGTGTGCGATTTATTGCGAGACGGAGCGAGTATATCACTTTTTACTTTAATCTCCGTGCCGAGCCAAAAATTTTATATAATCGTGGGAAGGAGGGAGTATAGACTCCAAGTACTTTATGATACCTAGACGCCAAATGGTTTGAGGGTGTACTTGCAACTTTTTGAAATAAAGAGGGGCGAAATGTAAATGTTGGTGATATTTTTTCTGTGACTGCCTGACCGGGTAGAGAAAGGAAAGTCTGAGCCATTGATTTGCAGAATATCGGAGAGAACAGATAATTTTTTTTTTATAGTTTTTAAAAAGAAAAGATACTTTAAAAAAATAAAAATAGATTCTTAAAAAGAGTACTAAGAAAGTAGCTGAATATTATACTCCCTCCGTCCCAATAGAAGCGTCGCCATTTTAGGGGTGGCACGCAAATTAAGGAAAAGTGTGAGAAAAAAAAATGTTATGAGTGTAATATGAAAATAGGAGAGAGAATTAGTGGAGGAAATAGTGAATTTAAAAAGTGTTGTGAGTGTAGAGGAGAGAGAATTAGTGGAGGAAATAGTGAATGTGTAATAGAATATTAATAAAATATTTCCTTTTTAGGAAAGGGTGACGCTTTAAATGGGATACCCTTTTGGGTAAAAAGTGACGATTCGGGTGGGACGGAGGGAGTATTTGTTTCGATTTAATATTTTTACTTTTTTTTTTTTAATTTTTTAGTTTGTTTGAGTTTAAAGTTTTTGGTTGTTTTATTAATTAAAACAATAATAAGACTTACTCCCTCCGTCCCATCATAAGCTGTCCATTTTTTTATTGCACGCAAATTAAGAAAATGGGTGGGAAGAAAAAATGTTGTGAGTGTAATTTGAAAATAGGAGAGAGAATGAGTGGAGAGAATAGTAAATTATAATAATGTTGTGAGTATTAAAATAATGTTGAAGAGAGAATGAGTGGAGGAAATAGTAAAAATTCTTTATCAAAAAAGAAAAATAAAAACTTTTAACGAGACACTCAAAATGGCAAAATGGAAAGCTTCTACTGAAACGAAAGGAGTATTTGTCATTCTAATAATAAAAACTTTCTACTTATTTTCTCTGTATTACTTTAATTTTAATACTCATAATTTTTATTTTTCTTACTTTTGTGTGTCAAATCAAGAAGTGCTTGAAGGAAGGAAGTGAAAATCCCGAAACTGACCTCAGACACATTTCCCGCGCTATTTTTATTGGGGAACTAGAAAACAAAAAGTAATGAGAATAGTGTCTGTAATAATAGAATCAAACGACAGAGGGAGAACCATCTGATCACTATGCATGGGGCCCGCACCCCTAAGCCGTGACCATTGTCGGGCCCACCTATTCAGCTACTTTCTTAGTACTCTTTTTAAGAATCTATTTTTATTTTTTTAAAGTATCTTTTCTTTTTAAAAACTATAAAAAAAAAATTATCTGTTCTCTCCGATATTCTGCAAATCAATGGCTCAGACTTTCCTTTCTCTACCCGGTCAGGCAGTCACAGAAAAAATATCACCAACATTTACATTTCGCCCCTCTTTATTTCAAAAAGTTGCAAGTACACCCTCAAACCATTTGGCGTCTAGGTATCATAAAGTACTTGGAGTCTATACTCCCTCCTTCCCACGATTATATAAAATTTTTGGCTCGGCACGGAGATTAAAGTAAAAAGTGATATACTCGCTCCGTCTCGCAATAAATCGCACACTTTCCTTTTTGGACGTCCCATAACAAACCGCACACTCCCAAAAAGGAAACTTTATATTAATAAAATATTCATCCTACTTCACTCATTCTCTCTCCTACATTATTTTAATACTCACAACACCATTATAATTTACTATTCCCTCCACTCATTCTCTCTCCTATTTTACTTTTACACTCACAACATTTTATTAAAATATCATATTCCTTAATTCCCGCGCAAACAGTGTTAGTGCGGATATTAGCGGGACGGAGGGAGTAGGTAATACGTTGTGAGTGTAAAAATAAAATAGGAGAGAGAATGAGTGGAGAAAATAATAAATTTAAAAAGTGTTGTGAGTAGAGAGAAGTGAGCCCCATTTCCATTTTAAAAAATTATTGATTAATGTGAAACGTCCAAAAGAAATTTTTTTTTAATATATTTGTGGGTCAGAGGGAGTAATTTGATTGGCCATTATTTCTTCCGTTCATAAGTGAAGCCAAAATTTTAGAATTTTGTCCCTTAACAAAGTTTGTAATTATAACTCAAAATAAAAAAATTGAAGAAAATTATTAAGTAATGCTATTTGATCAAATCTTGATGAGGACACCAAATTTAATGTTATTTTTAATTAAATACTTCCTCCTTCCCACGTTAGTGTGAATTTATTTATTTTTTTGGTCCATTCCAAATTTGTGTGGACTGCTTAAAATGGTAAAGAATTTTTATTATTTCACCCAATCATTTTCTTTTCTATTTTACTTTTACACTCACAACACCAATCAACTTACTATTTCTTCCAATCATTCTCTCTCCTATTTAATTTTTCATACTCATAAACACCTCCTTCTATTATTTATTTCTCTTACTTTTTCTTAATTTGTGTGTCCAAATATTTGGTTCACACTAATATGGGACGAAGAGAGTATATAATTTCACCACGCTTATATTTTTTATCTTAGTTCAAGTATTGAAATTAGCGGGACGGAGGAAGTATATTCTCTCCACTCATTCTCTCTCCTCCCACTCACAACTCCTACTTTAATAACATTATTTCTTATTTTCCGTTCTCAACAGTAAAGGAGTAATGTTTTATGGGACGGAGGGAGTAGTCCGCTATAACATTTATTATTTCCGTGAAATGTCATTATTAACTTTTCTTTTTCTTTTTACAAAGGAAATAAAATTTTACTTTTTTTTTGAAGGAACATGTTACATTTTTTTATTTTTTTAAATTTCTAACCACCTTATATAATTCTAGCTATATCAGAGAATATTAAACTCAGAATCTCTTTATGACGGAAATACTTAAACCTATACAGTACCTACTAAAAATGGATTTTTTTCTCAAAATATTTTTTTAAAAAAATATTATTTCCAAAATAACAATCCTTTCAAACTATTTGCCAAAATGTCTATTTTTTAAAAATTCGCTAAATGATACTCCCTCCGTCCTAGCGAAAGAGCCACAAAATTTCTTATGCACGCAAATTAAGAAACTGAATAAATAAAATACAAAATATAGAAAAGAAGGTTGGATTAAGGGAAATTAAGAAATTCTGGAAAGTGATTTCAGATTGTACTTTTCCCACCACAAATGCTAATCCTTGTGAAATTTTGAATTTTCCACCAAAGTAACCTTAGTACATAATATAACACAGTCCTACTTACTTACAGTTTCCATGTAAATAAAATTATAACCTTCTAAAAGGCTTAGTGAAAACAGATTGAAAACAGATTCAAAACAGATTCAAAAAACAATCTTCAAATCTTCCACCTTTAACCCACAAAATGGAGCCCTGTAAGCATAAACCCAACTTGAGTGTTGATAAAAGGAATTCCATGGCTCAATGGTTCATTGAAGCTTTACAAGAGGGAAAGCTTCCAAAAGGGAAAATCCAAGAAGCAGCTTCAAGGTTTCGGCTCCACCCCCGATCCGTCTTCAAATTCTGAAAAATTGTGAAGGATCAAAGGAGGAGAGGTATGCCCATATCTCTTATCATCAAAGAAAGGAGTCGCAAGGCAAAAAGTAGTCAAATTAGATGTTGAGAAGATGAAAAAAATAGAGTTTGAGAATAGAAATACAATTCGAAAGTTAGGTCAAGCTTTGGGGATTAGTAAAAGCACAGTTGGGCGATGGAAAAAGGAGGGTGTGATCAAGGCACATACAAATGCTATTAAACCATCATTAACTGATGTAAATTTTCTGCAAAGGTTAAAATTTTGCCTTGCTGCCCTCAGATATGATGTAGAAGAACAAACTCCAATTTTCAAAGAAATGGACAATGTTATTCATGCAGATGAGAAGTGGTTTCTCATGACAAAATGCAAAAAAAGGTGTTACATGGTCCCAGGTGAAGTAGAGCCATACAATTCATGCCAAAGCAAGAGATTTATCATCAAAGTAATATTCTTTTGTTGTGTAAGTAGGCCACTTTATGATAGTAATGGAGTGTTGCTATTTGATGGTAAATTAGGCATGTGGCCCTTCACAAAAAATGAGCCAGCAAAAAGAAACAGTAGGAATAGGGCAGCAGGTACAATGGTGACCAAGCCCTTAGAATCAATCAACAAGCAAGTGACAAAGGAATTGCTGATCAATCAAGTAAGTTTTCTCATGACAAAATGCAAGTAATCTGTTCTTATCATCATAGAAATAATGCAAAAATCTGTTCTTATCATAGTCTCACTGAATATTGTAGGTAATCCCTGCAATCAAGGCAAAGTGGCCACCAAATGCAAGTAAACACATCATTATTCAATGGGATAATGCACCACCACATATCAAGAACGATGACCCAGATTTTAGGGCAGCAGCATCAGCAGATGGGTTTGACATACAACTTCAATTTCAGCCACCCAACTCTCCAGATACAAACATCAATGATCTAGGGTGGTTTGCTTCATCGATGCGGCTTAAAACAGAGAGAGTTCTAACAAAAGTGTTGAAGAGCTAGTTAAGGCGGTCTTAACGGCCTATGCGGGAATTATCGAGAAGAAACTTGATAAATTGTTCCTTTCATTGCAAAATGTGATGATATCTATGATGACAGTGAGAGGCCACAACAACTACAAATTGCCTCATCTTGGGAAGGACAAATTGGAAAGAGATGGGAAACTCAGAAGAAACTTGAAAGTGGACATCAAACTAGTAAGAGAATGCATTCAGTACTTGCAACAAATCAATCAACAATCTGGTTTTGAAGGCATAGTGGCACAATTGGAAGAACAACATCTTCTTTGACTCAAAGAAAATTATCAAGCAACTTTTGGATTTTTGGTTTAGTGGGGTAATTTTAACTCTCAGTTTTTGTTCATCCTTGAGTTCCCACTTTTGTAAAGTCTCAATGCTTCCATAATAAGGAAAGCTCATCATAGACTTAGTGTTATGTACCAAAAAACTCTTTTCTATTTAGCTTACTCATGCACCATTTCACCAGTTCAAAACCAGACCAAGACCAAGTGTAAAACAAGTAACCTCACAAATCTGTCCAAATCATAGTCTCAGTTTTTATCATCATAGACACACCAAGACCAAGGCAAAAATCTGTTCTTATCAAAATGAACCAAGTAACATCATTAAGAAATGTAAATCATAATCTGAGTTTTTATCATCACAGAGCACATAATAGACAAGGCAAAATCTGTTTTTATCAAAATCACAGAGATTCATATAGCCACATTTCATCATTTCACACAATAACACATTCCCAAAGCCCAACTGAAAATTAAGAAATTCATAGCCAACATGTTAAAAAAAAAACATAACCTCAGTCACGCCGTTTTCAATGTGTTGAGCTTGGAAGAAGTTTCTTCGATTTTGAAGCAGTACAAATAACCAAGGAAGGAACAATTCCATTAACCTTGTGTATGATAGCTTGGGTCCTTTGATATAGGATTAGAAGGAGCTGTCGAAGGATTACAAGAAGCGCCTAAATTTAAAGTTAGGGTTTCGCTCCAAAAGTCACGAACCTTCACAAATTCTTCATTGTGTTGCTTCATGCTCCCTCAAGAAAGCCTCATGAGAGTCATCCTAAGAACGGATGACCATTGGCGCCGTTTTCGAATTCGAGATGACCCCAACTTCGATTCCTCACAAGCGGTATCACAAGCATTTGGTGACTCGCAAGATTCTGTCCAAATCGCCTCCGCTGACCACTTGGCATAGCAATATGCCTGATATGGGTCAATCGATGGCGATGGCGACGAATTGAAAGCCAGATTTTTCGATTCACTGCAAGATATGGACAGTAGAAACGGAAAATTAGGCTTGTGAGAAGGAGAGACTGAATCGTTATAGGTGGGAGAAGGATTTTATGATGACGGCGAGTCCATCACTTAGAGATGAAAATGGCGATTTAGGGTTCTTGGTTGAACGGTTGTTGATAAGAACGATGAATGAGAAAAAAGAGGGGAGTGCAATTGGGTTAGTGTAAATGGGTTGGGTTAGATTAATTGGGTTGGGTTAGTTTAAGTTAATGGGGTCATTAACAAATGTAATTAATTGGTTTAAGGTTAATTGAGTGGGGTATGATGAGTATAATAATATTAAAAAAGTTTCCTTTTTGAGAAAGTGGCTTTTTAAATGGGATGCCCAAAAAGGAAATAAATGGCTTTTTCGTTGGGACGGAGGGAGTATATCGAGTTTGACCTTGGTTAGTTCAAACTCACCAAATGGAATGACGAGTTTTTTTTTTTTTTTTAATTTGTCTTTTTTAAGAAAATGATGTGGTAATGAAACTCGCTAATTGATTTGCCGAGTTTGTCCAATAAACTCCGATACGTTTCCAACCAAGAACCAAACAATGTCCCTAAAATCTTTGCCGCACCCAATCTCAAAAATTGTTGACTGTAGCTAATTCAAAATTTAAAATGGGGCCGACGGTGACATAACAACAGACTATGCAAACTCCTCTTGAGAAAAAAAAAAACAACAGACTATGCAAATGGCGGTAGTAAAATGGATCACCATGTCACCCTTCTAGTCTCGATTGAACTCACCGCCGCCGACGGAACAGTTTTGACGGGGGATGATACCCATGGCAGCTTCAATTACTTATGATTTTATTAAAAAAATTCTTACTAGAATTGCTATTAGAGATGGATTAGAGAGTGGATTTAGGAAAACAATGGAATTCAATTCACTTTTTGAATTTGACAAAAGGAATTTGGAAATTGGAATGAAGAGAGAGAAATGGACTGTGAAGTAAAAGGTGGGAAAGGGTTGGTGGATTTTCACATTTGCTTGCTGGTGAGGAAGTTTTATTTTTTGTTGGAAATGTATCGGAGTTTTTTTGGACAAATTCGCCAAATCAATTGGTGAGTTTTAAAATGGGACATTTCAAAAAAAAAAAAAAAAAAACGAACTTGCTATTTTATTTGGCGAGTTTGAACGCACGAAGGTAAAACTCGATATAGCATTTAGGGAGTTTTAAAAAAAAAATGGGACATTTTTGCAAATAGTTTAAAAGGATTGTTATTTTGAAAATTATATTTTAAAAAAGAAATATTTTGAGAAAAAAATCCTCAAAATGTCAATACAAGCCTTTTGACGGTTACTATTATTAACTACTAATAAAAGTTCGTGTCCGAAAACAGCGTTTTTTTTTTTTTTTTTTTTTTTAATTAAGCCCGTGTCGAAGACACGTTTTTTTAATTTAAAAAAAAAAATTATTTTTTTTTTAAGGGCAAAATGGGAAAGGGACAACTTAGTGAGGGCAAAATGAAAAATTTGCCACTTTGAACTGTTCATTGTATTGTAGCAAGGACAAGTTCCCATTTATACTATAGACTAGAATAAGCCCGTGTCCGAGGACACGTTTTTTTTTTAATTAAGCCCGTATCCGAGGACACGTTTTTTTTTTTTTAATTTAAAATTTTTTATTTTTTTTAAGGGCAAAATGGGAAAGAGACAACTTAGTGAGGGCAAAATGAGAAATTTGACACTTGATATTGTTCATTCAACTGTAGCAAAGAGGTCTCATTTATACTATAGATATAACGAGGTAACGATTGAATAAAACTAAATGACATATTGTACCAATTAAGAGCTTTGACACTTCCAAAGTTTACACAGTACTTGCCATTGCTACTCCTAGTTCATGAAATTAGGTTTTTCAAGTCAATATATTATTTATTTCATTCAATTAATTGTTAGTGGGTGGGTGCCTCCAATTTAATGGCTGGCCTAATTTGTGAGTACTATGGTTTAAAGTTTCTTTGACTATACTTTCCTAACGAGTAATGCTAGCGGCCTAGCACTATAAAAAATATTCATAAAGTTTCTCACAAAATTATATTCTGAAATTACTACTTTAATGTTTATTATGCGGACTCCGTTATACTCCCTCCGTCCCAATAAGTGCTTCACCCTTTTGGGTGGGCACGCAAATTATGAAAATGAGAGTGAAAAAAAAATATTGTGAGTGTAATTTGAAAATAGGAGAGAGAATTAGTGGAGGGAATAGTAAATTATAATGGTGTTGTGAGTATTAAAATAATGTAGGAGAGAGAATGAGTGGAGGAAATAGTAAAGATTTTTTGCCAAAAAAGGAAAGGTGAAGCTTCTAACGGGACGCCCCTTTGGGTAATTAGTGAAGCTTTTATTGGGGCGGAGGGAGTATAATGATTTAAATATTAATCATTGATTGCCAACCAAAATTTTGAAATAAAGATTTTTCATAAATATTTTGTATTTCTATCTGTGATGTACCCAATTTTTTGCGCTCGATCAAATTTGGGAAGTTTGAAAAGATTTTTGGAATGGGTAAATCTTTATCGGACTTGAAAAATAAACAGAGTCGTCACGCCATTTTAGTTTAGGGCCAAAACTTTGAAAAAAGTCCGAAAGTAGAGAAACGAGTTCGGAGGTTACGTTACACTCCGTGAATAACGTTTGGCGTTCACCCGAAATGCCTCGTAAAACGAGTCTTCCATACTTGAAACTTTTTTGTGTGTGTGTGTGTGTGTTTTGAAAAAGATTTTGACTTAAAAGATTTTACGAAAATAAAAGAAGTCTAAGGGGCGACTGGAAAAACAGGTTTAAAACATTAACTAAAGGCGAAAAATAATAGAAAGCTGAAGCTTGTTTTGCAGATGACAATGTCATCCGCGTGGATGACTTTGTAGTGCAACTTCATCCGCGCGGACAAGGGTGCAGTCTCAATATTTTACAGTTTCCTAATCAGTCACTGTAATTTCCAAAAAATTAACTGGATTTACAGGACTTAACTGAAATTATAACTGGAAGACAGAAAACAAAGGACATTTGATTTTTTTTTTTTTTTGGCATCCATGTTTATCCTCTCTTTTCCTAGACTTTGATTAGTGGTCATTAGTGATGAATCCACTTAATCAAGCCATCCCGGGGGTACATTAGGACTTTAAAACATGTCATTTGCAAGGAAAATGGGGATTTTGACATGAAAAGTAAATTAACAAGAAAATTAGGTCAAGATGTATCAACTTTAGAGAAAGATCTCTAAGGTGGTCACAAGAAGGACCATTCTTGAGATCTATACTCAAGTGTATCTCCTACATCTTGTGTGACCTAAATGTATAAGTCTTAAGAATGTTCATCCATGAAAATGGTTCCAAGGTGAACATCTTAGACTAAGGGAGACATTTGCAAGGAAGTAAAGACTATAGACCATTTTAAGTGATCATCTATGGAGATGAACTCCAAGATGACCACATTTTAGGTCAAAAGAGCAAGTAACAACTAGTAATATAAAAATACATGGGAGGTGAAAATATGGATCACTTGTAGAGAATCATCCATGGAGATAAACTCCATGGAGATCCTCTTGGATCCTTGGGACAAAAGGGGAGGGGAGGTGATCAACAAGTAAACCAACAATACTACATCATTTATATATGAAATGTATGTATGAATGAAGGAGATTTGAGTAAGTGAATGAGGGTTTTACCAATGTTTCTTAGGTTGGTGTTTAGGATTTGAGTGATTTCAAGGCTTAGGAGGGATTTGGTGTTGAATTTGGTGTTGGATTTGAGTGGTGGGAGTGTTTAAGGTTGTTTGGAGTATAAATTTCGACAGAGTAACAGTAGAAAATGGGATTTCTTGGCCTCTTTAAACTGAGGGAGAAGGGCTGTATTTATAGGTTGGCTAGGGTACAATCTCATCCGCGTGGATGAGTTTGAGGCTACAATCTCATCCGCGCGGATGGGATCAGCAGCGCGCCTGTTTTTTGTAGAAAGTTGTTTTGGCTGTTTTTTCTTGGTCAATATTCTCTTCTTTCTTGTAAATGACACATTCCAGCGAGGTCCTAGGCTTTTTTTTTATTCCTAAGAGGCCCTTCCTCATTCAAATTATCTAAATAATGTCCGAAATGTTCTTAAATAATTATAAATCATTAAATTGTGCTGACGGAACACTAACGACCCAGATTGGGGCACTTACAGTAGCCCTTTGACGACGGTACTTCCAGGGAAAGTGGGGTCGTCAAAAAAAGTGAGGATCCCAATCTGGCAAGCTTTTACCTAGATGGGCGAGGAGGTGACTAAAGTGGTCGGATGGCTGGACCCTTTTTAAAGGATTTCTACGTATCCCAGGTGAGAATCAAGCAGGTCGTAGTTCAGATCTTGCGGAGGAAAGGAGTGACCAAGGTGGTCAGATGACTGGACCTCCTCACCGCATTTTTTATTGCCCAAGATAGACTCGACTAACGAGGGTGTTGCGAGGGTAGATTCGACTAACGAAGGTGTTGCCGAAGATAGACTCGACTAACGAGGGTGTTGCCAAAGATAGACTCGACTAACGAGGGTGTTGCCGAAGATAGTCTCGACTAACAAAGGTGTTGCCGAAGATAGACTCGACTAACGAGGGTGTTGCCAAAGATAGTCTCGACTAATGAAGGTGTTGCCGAAGATAGACTCTACTAATGAGGGTGTTGCTGAAGATAGACTCGGCTAACGGAGTGTATACTTTTGTCACCTGCAGACTTGCTTTGTTGCTTAGCTGGGGAAAATTCGGGCTTACGATGACTGTCGGGATTTATCTGCTGGGGATGTATGTTCTCTGTATGGGCTTACAATGATTGCCGGAGAAAAGAATTCGGGATTACGATGACGGTCGAGAAGGGATTCGGGCTTACGATGACGGTCGAGAAGGGATTCGGGCTTACGATGATGCCCGATAAGGGATTCGAGGAAGGGAATGGACTTCTGTTTAAGAAAATTGGGCTTACTTTGGAGGCCAAAGTTGAAAATGCGAAAGGAAATGGACTTCCGTTAAGAAAATCGGGCTTACTTTGGAGGCCGAAGTTGAAAATACGAAAGGAAATAGACTTCCGTTAAGAAAATCGGGCTTACTTTGGAGGTCGAAGTTGAAAATACGGAAGGAAATGGACTTCCGTTAAGTTTAGTTGAAAAACTAACTTCTGTTAACTTCCTGTTATGTTGAGGATCTGGATGCAGAGAGTCATGAATTAAAAGGGAAAAATAGGGTTTTTAACCTACGATTTTATCCTCGCGAACAAGGTCAGCGTGGTGACGGGTTCCAAGATCAGAACAGACGCTGTTGTCTTCTTTATTATTTTCAAACATCATTGTCGAGAGCAAGAGAGAGAAAAGAGGGAAAAACCTCCATTGTTGTCTAAATTCTCCGTCAAAACCTTCGAATTCGAGGCCATGGAGCAAGGGGAAGGAGTTAATGTAGGCCGCCGGGGTCGGGTGAGCAGAGCGGCTGCCGAGAGGCGGCTTGAGTTGTTGAGGATGAATCGCCATTACACGCTCTCACAATCGGTAAACGACGAAGTTTACCCTGATATGTGGCAACATTGGTCCACGGATGACGATCTCCGCATGGTATGACACTCAATTTTGTTTATTTCATTGATTTTATTATCAAAATTGGTTCATGCTAGAGTTAGGGCTTAAATGTCAAAATTTGGGGCTTTTGTTGATTTTGCTATTGTAATATGAAATTGACAATGCATGTGTTTAATTGAAAGCATGGGTAGTATTAATATGCAATTTGTTTGTAAAAAACATGAGTAATTTGCATATGTGAAAATAAAGTGGGTACAAATTTATCGAATTTGAGACGGACTCTTGCATGTGAAATTTTTGCGATGGAAACTTGTTTTTGTGAATGCACGTGTAATAACACAATGACTGAACGTGAGAAAGAATACATGCATGCTAAATTTATGAAAATAAAGTGCATGGAGAAAAATGTGTCCAAAAATGGGACGGAGTTTGTTTTCTCTTTTCTATTTGTGTTCGTGTTATGTTTGCAAAGTAGTATGCAATTTTATTGACATACTTGTGCTGTGTTTACCTGCAGGGGAGAGCGAATGTCATTCAGAACAAGTTGGACAAACTGAAGACTCGGGGCTCTGTGGAGGCAGTTGTTAAGCTTTGGGATGCTTTGCCCACAGCCGGTAGGGAGGGTTACTGGAGTCCTCGACAGCTTGTGGTTGCCTCTAACCTGTACGGTTTTGTTGAGTATTTGAGGGGGTTAGTGGGGTTGCATAAGATCAAGGGGCTCTATCTGACTTTGATTGAGCATTGATGGGATGTTACCCACACGTTTCGCTTCTTTTGGGGGGAGGCTACCGTGACCCCCACTGACTACGCTGCTATTACCGACCTGTCCTTCAAGGGGCTCCGCTATACCCCTAACATCAGCCGATTAACACAAGTCCAAGCACATAATAGTTACTTGAAATAAAATCCACCAAAGGGATAAGAAATATAATAACATGGTAAATCATACTCATGTTCCAATCAATACCATAGTGTAACATACAATTCACACACTATTTATATCACAAACCATGGATATGAACTCAAGTAATGTTACAATGCATCATCAACCAACCCTACATGATCAATATGTAACAATTCATAACCTCTATAAAAGGTCCAAGATCAATTTACCAAGTTGGAGTCACTTTGGTGAAGTTGCCAAACAAGGCTACCAAGCATTTTCCGAGCAATATTTAAACTACTTCCACAATTCCATTTTAACCAAGTAAGGCATCATTGTATAGCTAAAGTATTTTACTTTAATATAAGTTAAATAGGGTTCATTTATATCCTAAGTAGATTAGGTTTTGTAAGTGCTCCAATTTGAGCTCGTTAGAATTTTCGTTAGAAAATTAACGAAAGTTTTAACATTCCTAACATTTCCTAACATTCCTAACTTTTCTAACAAAGCAAGGGCAAAGTGGGCATTGCTATTTGAAGATAAACCAAAGAAAGAATCTCAAAAAGCAAAAGAATTAAGAAAATCCCGAAACAGCAAGTTGAAAAACATCAGTTGTTTGATTTTTTTGAAAAATATTCTTTGTGTCCAAAGCCTGCAGCTGCATTTAATGAACAGTGCACGCTGCAGGGTTGATCCGCGCGGATGGGATTGTCAATTCCAGAGGGCTATAAATTGAGCCCTCCAGTCACAAAAAAAAAAGAGAGAACAAGAACACAACTCACAGCATTTGGCGAAAATACTTGAGAAAACAGTGAGAATTCTCTTGAATTGTCACCTTTTTCTCTTGAATCTTCCCAACTTTCACTCACTCAAATCAAACCCACTCACTCTCAAGTTCAAACACAAACACAAAAACACAAGGAAGATAGGTATAACCTCCCTCTCCTTACCCTAAATTCTCTCATCCATGCATGCATTTTCAAGCTACAAAATGTAGTTTGTTCATTTTCTTGCCTTAGATCCAAGAGGATCACCATGGAAGTTCATCTCCATGGATGATCCTCTACAAGGATCAACATTTTCTTCAATGTGTTCTTACTTACTTGCAAATGCATTTTCAAAACCCTAAAAACCATTTTCAAGCACCAAATCTTGATTTCAAAGGATAAAATTCCCCTTCCCAAGCAAATGAAGTGCTTAGTCCTAATGTACCCCAAGGATGGTTTGGTATAGTTGATTCACCACTAAAATGTCAAGTGATCACTAACCAAAACCTAGGGAAATGGGGACAATCATGGATGCAAAAACCCCCTTTTAAAATCATTTTTCCTTTCTTGAGAAGTTGCTGTCCAGTAGCAATTTTCCAAGACTCCAGTCCATTGTCTTAATTTTTGGACACAGATAAACTTGGAATTTGGTGTTGACTACAAAACACTTTTTGTAGACAACATCCAGAGATTTCCAGAAATATTTTTACTTTATTTTTTGGGTGAGTAAAACTCCCTTTTTCAAATTTTCTTTTAGAGGCCAGTTCATCAGCTTTTGGAAATCCAGATTTCATATCTGAGATTTCCAGAAGGTTTTTACCCCTCAAATCTTCTCCAAAATGGAAAATTCCTTTGCAAAAATCTTATTTAAGGTGTCTGGAACAACTTTCATTCTCTGAGTTTATCCATATTAGGAAGTTTTAAGGCCCTTGAATCCATTTCAAAATCAAAGGTCCACTGCCTTTTTCATTCTGGCAGAAGTGACTCTCAACTTCAAAAGGTCTTTTGAGTACCAAAACTCTACCCAAAAATCACACCAAAAATCATGGGATCTGACCAAAGTCTAATAAAGAATTCCCAATTTTTACTTTTCTGAGTTTCAACTTATTTTGGCCAAAACACACACACACACACACACACAAATGATTTTCAGCTTGGAAGACTCGTTTTACGAGGCATTCCGGGTGCACACTAACGTCCTTCCCGGCGTGTAACATGACCTCCGAACCCAAATCTCTAATCTCGGGCATTTTTCAAAGTTTTGGCCCTTAAAACAAAAATGGCGTGGCGACTCCGTTTTCCGGTTTTATTTGGTTTTCAAAGAAACGCAAAAACCGAATTTTTCCCGCGAATGGCGACATCATCACAGTGGTGACTCCGCTGGGGATAAATAAGCTTTTTCTAAAAAGAAAATGATATTTGGTGTTGTGGGTATTTTTCGACATGGCGACATCTTAAATTGATCCTGCATACCGAGACGTCATTACCCTGTAAGTATTGTTCTAATATTTACTTATTCAATATTTCCTAATATTCTTATTCTTATTTTTCAGTAATTAAGAGAGGAATGCGGGATATTCTCCAGCACGTTCAACAGATCTTCAACAGCTCGGGCGACTTGGTCTCACGGAGGTTGAAATGATAAACCAAAATCCCGAGATTGTAGGAACCGTATTGACTCTTTCATATCTACTTGTATTTAAGGGGAAATGGAGACGGAAAAAACACATCATTGCTCACACGCACACACTTGACACTCAAGCTCTTGTAATCCTCTCCATTATCTTCCAAAGTTGTATTTGTGATCATTATAGTGAAACTTTTAAGGTTGGAGACCTAACTCCCGGGGTTTTTTTCAAAGAGGTTGTCACCTCCAAGGTTTTCCTCGTTAACAAATCGTGGTGCCATTATCTCTTTTTCATACTTTTGTTCCATATAGTCGAATTCCACAGTCCCCTCCTTATTGTCCAATCCACACACTAAACAAAGTTAAGATTCTACTCTATTGTTTTTTCTACCAAAACAATTTGGCGCCCACCGAGGGGCCTCGTGGTTTATCGGTTATTTGGATCATTTCCTGATCAAGTTCACTATGTCTGCACCCCCCAATGTGTCCTCCGCCGGCAAAGGTCCCGCCGTTGTTCCCACATCAGAGGTAGAACCAGCTTGTTACCACCACTTCCTCAGCCCGGGCCTCATCCAACTCAACGTACGAAGTCTCCACAAAAGGGGGCAACCTCTTCCAATGCAGATGCTGACATCCGGAGTATCCTGACCAGGTTGAATCAAAGGTTGGACCAAAGCAAGACAACAATTCGAAGGTGTTGACCAATTCCATGATTAAGATGCGTAAAGACCAACAACTCATCGCATCTCGGCTTGAGAACATATCACCACCGCGTGCAAGGGTTCTCAACTTTGACAACACCTGAGGATCTACATTTCAGAGTGAATTCATTCCAATGGGCGCCCTCCTCAAACTCATCCGCCGACATCTTTAATGATGTCGACATCTCTGCCCGGGGACACCCCATCGACGCCATCTTCCGCAGATTCACCCCATTCATCCCATTCATTGACAACACTACTGTCACGACTACTACGGACAACTCTGGTTTGCTAAATAATCTTTTCAATAATAATAATTTCAATCGTATTCCTATGGCCGACCCTTTTGCAGAAATCCACTAGCCAAACAGATGCAGATCTCGTAGAGCTAATAATGAACGTGCCAGGAGTAACTCCTCCAATTCAACCAAATGACCCAAAACTGTTACAATCAATCCCGATTTGTCCCAAAGAATTGCAAATGTCGACATCCCGAAGCGTTTCTGTACCATCTATGAAGTTGTACGACGGTACCACGGACCCGCAGGAGCATGTTGCACACTATCAAGAAAAGATGGACATAATCCATATTCCGCTTCAATTCCTGGGAGGCTTGCTTATGCAGGGATTTGGATCCACCTTGTCTGGGCCAGCTCTCAAATGGCTGATTAGACAACCCCTAGGTTCAATTGGTTCATACGCCCAGCTCATCAACATGTTCTACAACCAATTCTCATGCAGTCGACAATTTGAAAGGTTGACAAGTGATCTTTACAATGTGACCCAGCAGCCTAATGAAACTCTAAAGGATTACGTCCACCGATTCAATAAAGAGGTGCTAGAAATTCCCAATCTTGACATGTCGACAGCCACATAAGCATTCAAAATGGGGTTGAAGAAAGATTCACAGTATTATCAGGATTTGGTGATGACTCCTTGTAAGCGGCTAGAAGAAGTCAGGAGTAGGGCATTGAGATTCATCAGATTGGAGGAAGATGAGCTGCGAAGATCAAAGTCATCGTCCAAGATGTCGACATATGACCATCCCGACAGAAAGACTGAGTCGTCCCATCGCAGGAACAACCGTCCCAATCCTTATCCGAGAATTGACACTAGCAAAATTAATTCAATAGACGGTGAGGATGAAGATAATGATAATGTACCTAACATTTCTGATTATTGTTTTTCTGTTGACATTTCAGGTGTACTCTGTGCAATGGGCAACCTAGGAGACAAAGCCAGATGGCCAAAGAAAACGGACAAGACCACAGGATGGCGTGACAAATCAAAATGGTGCGCTTACCATGAAGACTTTGGACACGTTATCAAGATTGCATCGCGTTAAGAAAGGAGATCAGCTATTTGCTCTCGAAAGGACATCTTAAGGAGTTGTTGGGATCCGTAAAGAAGAAGGCCGAAATGCGTAAGCTCCTCATGAAGCCGAAAGACCGCCTCCCAAAGATCAACAAAGGTGATCAACTTCATTAGCGGAGGCTCGTAAATATGTGGAACATCCTATTCTCGCCGCAAAACGACATGCTAAGGAGTCAAAAGAGGAGAAGCCGTAAAGACAAACAGATGTCGACGCCCGCCAGATCCAATCGCCTTTGATGAAAGCGATCGAGAGAACTCCGCTAGAACCTCACCACGACGGTCTAGTTATTTCTCTCGCAGACGCTAACCGTACAATACGACGTATCCTGGTAGATAGGGGCAGCTCCGTCAATCTTATTATGTTGGGTACCCTTAAGGAAATGAACATCCTGCATCGGAGATCGTCAAAAGTCTTCAAGGCCGGTAGGCTTCAAATGGGCGAAGTCAAAGAAACGGTGGGGAGATCAAACTTCCAATATACTCAAAGGGCCTCAACACCATGGAGCGGTTCTCGCGTAATTGATTGCGCAACATCTTACAATGTCATTCTTGGAAGACCGTGGATTCATGGGATGAAGGCCGTACCCTCCACTTACCATCAGTGTGTGAAATTCCCAACACCTCGGGGTGTCGCTAAGATTTACAAAGTGATCAACAAGTAGCTAAGGAGTGTTATAAAACTTCAATGAAGGCGTCGACATCTCCAAAACAAGCATAGCAATTACCGAGGAAAGTACGTGAAGTCCTGGAAGCTAGGGAGGATGATGTGAAAGAAGTATTGCTAGACCCTTCCAACCCTGACATCAAAGTACTTATTGGCACCGACATCCCGTCGATATAGAAGAGGAGCTTGTGAACCTGTTAAGAAGCGTAATAAAAGTTTCGCTTGGAAACATGATGACATGACAGGCATCAGCAGAGATGTCATCACTCACAAACTTAACGTAGATCCTAGCTTTAAACCAAAGGCACCGTAAACGTAGGAAGTTTGCGTAAGGCGAAATCGATCATCAAGGAAGAAGTAGAGCGCTTTACTCAAAGCCAACATGATACGGAGGTCGATTATCCAAGATGGTTAGCAAACGTGGTTGTGGTAGAGAAGAGAAACGGAAAATGGCGAGTTTGTGTCGACTTCACCGACTTGAATAAAGCCTGCCCAAAAGATCCTTTCCCTTTGCCGCACATAGATTCATTAGTTGATGCCACCTCCGGACATGAACTCCTCACATTCATGGACGCGTCCTCAGGATTTCAACAAATTCAGATGGAACCCTCTGACCAAGAGGACACTGCCTTCATAACGCCCACATGTATTTATTGTTATATTGCCATGCCTTTTGGACTAAAAATGCAGGTGCAACGTATCAAAGGCTCGTAAACAAAATGTTTAAAGATCAGATTGGGGACACAATGGAGGTATACATCGACGACATGGTAGTAAAGTCCAAGAAGGCCGAGGATCACATAAGCAACCTCTCTCAAGCTTTTGACATCTTGGATTATTTCAATATGAAACTTAATCCAAACTAAATGCAACTTCGGAATGAAGGCCGGCAAGTTTTTGGGTTATATGGTTACTAAAAGAGGCATTGAAGCCGCCCAACAAATACGTGCTATTATCAATCCGTCATCACCTCAATCCGTCAAGGACGTCCAAAGATTGACAGAAAATTGCCGCACTCACCAGATTCATTTCAAAATCCTCGTATCGATGCAAACCTTTCTACGACATCTTAAGAAAGAACAAAAAGTTCCAATGGGAGGAACAACATGAAGAAGCTTTTCGGGAACTCAAAACTTACCTGTCGACACCTCCCTTATTAGCCAACCCTCAGAAGGAAGAACATCTTTACATCTACCTAGCAAGGTCCGAAGGCGCCTGTAAGCGCAGCCTTGGTAATGTAACGAGATGGTAATCAAGCAACCCATCTACCATATAAGTAAGACACTCTTAGATGCAGTAGACCAGGTATTCTCATTTACAAAAATTAATTTTAGCTTTGATAATCGCTTCAATTAAATTAAGGCATTATTTTGAAACACATACTATAATTGTACGCACTAACTATCCTATTAAGAATGTTATGAGAAAACCAGAGATGTCGTGTCGAATGGCGAAATGGTCCGTACAATTAAGCACATACGACATCAAGTACGAGCCCAAAACCGCAATAAAATCCCAAGCTCCTACCGATTTTGTAGCCGATTTCAAACCAACCCCGCAACAAGAGGTGGAATTGGAAGTACAAAGAACTTCAAGATGATGACATCCTAAAAATTTGGACTCTCTACACCTGACGGTGCTTCCAACATGAGAGGTACAGTCTTGGAGTTGTACTAAAATCGCCACAAGGGGACATAATACCACAATCTATCGCCTGCAGCTTCAAGGCTACCAACAATGAAGCAGTAGTACGAGGCTCTAATTGCGGTGTTTAATCACAGCCTCAGACTTAGATATCAAGCATATCCGGGTGTTCATGGATTCCTTGCTAATTGTTAACCAATACAACGGGTCCTACGTCTCGAAAAATGCCAAGATGACGACATATTTGGAAATTGTAAAAATTATTTCGCCAAATTCAAAACATTTTTCTTGGAACAAATCCCACGAGAAGAAAATTCTCAAGCGTACGCTCCTGCAAACTTGGGTTCACCTTCAAAAGCATCTCACAAACCAAGATCCCAATTGTGCATATTGACATCCCAAAGAATTGACCATCTTGAGATGTTCGCCCTAGATGTCGACATACCTTCCTCTCCCGCAGAACCTCTCGGGATGTACCTCCTATTATCAAGTATCTCTTGGATGATACGATCCCAATCGAGGAGAAGAATGCAAGAGCCTTCGTGGTAAGAGTATCTAAATATTTACTTATTGATAATCTCTTGTTTAGAAAATCTGCCGCAGTCACTACTTAAGATGTCTAGAAGCGTATAGAGCCCATCAGTTCTCAAGGAGCCGCACGAAGGAGATTGTGGAAATCATACCGGGGCGTAAGTTTACATACTAAAGCCCTTAGAATGGGCTATTTCGGCCCACAATGAGAAAAGACGCCGTTGACTACGCAAAGAAATGTGATTCCCGTCAACGACATGGGGACATCCCGCACCACCCACCGAACCGCTACATCCTATCCTCTCACCATGGCCTTTTATGGTTTGGGGAATGGACATAGTAGGAAAATTGCCCAGAGCACCAGTGGAAGAGTATTTCTTTTGGCTATGACAGACTACTTTTCTAAATGGGTAGAAGCCGAGGCATATGTGCAAGTTCGTGACAAAGAAGTTATATCTTTTATCAAAAGAAACATATTCAACCGATTTGGAATATCATCGAGATAATTTGTGACAACGGCTCTCAATTCATTAGGCAAGAGAACCCAAGATTTCTTGACATCTTGGGGTGTTAAGATGGTGACATCTTCGCCTGCTCACCCTCAAGCCAATGGACAGCGTAGTCTAGCAACAAAATAATAATAAGCAACTTAAAAAGAGATCGAACCAAAAGAAAGGACGATGGGCGTAAGAGTTACCAATGGTTCTATGGGCCGACAGGATCGACATCTAAGAATGCTACTGGTCAAACCCCTACTCACTTGTATTTGGAACCGAATCTGTTATTCTAGCGTAAGTCCTTGTACCTACGGCAAGATACAAATTTTGCCGACATCCGAACATAATAAAGATATTTTGATACATGACCTAGATACCGTGGACGAACTAAGGGACATGGCCAAAGTTCGCATGGCAAAAGATATCAACAAAGGGTAGCCCGATCATACAACAAAAACGTAAGGATTAGGAGGTTTCAAGTAGGAGACTTAGTCCTACGAAAGACATTCCAAAATACCAAGGAACCCAACGCAGGCAAGCTCGCCCCAAAATGGGAAGGACCCTACTTAATAGATGCACAAGCCGGGAAAGGAGCATATTGACTTGCAACCTTGGATGGCCAAATGATACCGCGGAGTTGGAACGCCATTCATCTTAAAAGGTATTACGTATAAACAAAATTTCCCATGAACTCATCTTTCCAGGTATGGATCGTCTTTTAATTTGTTGCAACCTTTTTTTTTTCCTATATACCTCTTTAATTCTTTACAAATTAAGATGTCACTAACGTACTTTGTGGAGAGACGTCAACCTTAGTTGGCATCCATTTTAACATGTTTCTATCTTATGAGGTATTGACACATTTACATGGGGACATGTCGAAGGCGCGCGTAAAGAACAACGATTTCTCCTCCGTTAGAGACTGGCCATCTCTTCTCAAGTAAAGGTACACAATCCCTTCTAAGGTTTAAAGAGTTAATTACCTCTTTCTTAAGATGTTAGGTTACCACACCTTCGCCTGGAGCGCAAGTTATCTCTCTAATTGAGGTGTGGGGTGGGCCTATATGGGTAAACTCATATAGCTTACCCATTCCCACTCAGTTGGATGATTGATCTTACGTATTATTCTTATGGTTATGGCATGTACATGTCATCTAAAGTATCTACGGTTTATGGCATATACGTGTCATCTTAAGTACCTATCATTTTGACATACTATCATATCACCTTATGAGCATAACAAAGGATCATCTAAGAAAAAATTCTATCCAAAATATAACAAGCCTTGACACGCTTGAAAATCATTAAACCATAAAGTTATCATAAAAAGCATCCAAACTACTAAGCTTAAAGTGCAAAAGTGTTGGACCAACCCAACACATAAAGGAAATTGTTTTTGGTCCTTATGGACCCATTACATAACCAAACAAAAATTGTTTTAAGGGATTCCACCCCAGTAATATCACCGAAAGACCAAGAACAAAGTTGTTTTATTTTAGGTGGCTTCTGCCGCAGGTGTTGCATTTGGGGTCACTTCTCCAACTACTGGTGCATCCTTCACGATCGTTTCATACGGACTTGACGACACCTCGCCCTCGTCCGTCACCTCACCGTCAACTTAAACAAATAGGCACATTCCCTATTGATATCCCAAGTATCACCTTCCCTTCCCGATACTCCTTCATCATCTTTATCTTGCATTGAGAGACAGCTTTTGCCGCAGCCAGTTTGCGTGAATTCTTCACTTCGCTATCTCTTTGTTGTGGTCATCCTCGCTTTTCGCCAAGCTATTCAAGAAATCCTTTGCCGTTTGCTCTTGCTCACCAAGAACTTAACTTGTTGCTCTAAGGTTTTCTCATGCTCTTTTATCTTATTCTCCAACAATGTCTTCTTTCTTGACCAAAGCAATGTCCGCCTTGGATTTCTTCTTCACTATCTCCGTCTCCTTTACTGCACCTTCCATAAGTCCTACCGCCCGTAAAATAATACATTCGATATCAAAAGATCTTATAAAACTTTAGAAACAAGACAAACCCATTTAATATTATCTCACCCCCTTGTGAAACTCATGCATTTCTTTTTAAAATCTCCCACAGACATTTCTTCAAAAGTGTCTTCAACTTCCACCACCTCCTCTTGAATCGCTTTTCTCTTCCTCACCCTAGAGCCAATACCTATGCTCTCACCCGGAACAGGAATCTTCTTAGGGGCAGGTGGAGGTTTCTTTTCGATCTTAACAATAGGCGCAGAGAACATAGCCTCAATATCATCAAGGTCAAAGTCAGATCCCGAAACTACCAGTTTGGAGACTGCATGGACATATATATATTGGCAATTAAGAATAACGCATCAAATTGATAACAGTTAGCAAAGGTGAAGAGATACCATGCTTACCAGTGGACATAATTGCGGAAGTAGAGGCCTTTAGGTCTTCCGGGATAATCGATGATGCTTCCAACAAACCCTTGGGAGATCTCTTATCTGGAGGGAGCCTGAAAAATTCTTCGATCTTGCTTAGAGTGTCTTCAGCAGGTGGAAACAATTCTCCCCAATCAATATCTGCATAAAAACAAGAACAATTACAATTCGCCTTGTCTCAAGAACAAGAAGTCACAAGAGTAAGAATTTAAGTACCTCCCTTGTTCCATTGTCTCGATATCTCATCCTTTTCTCCAATCGACGTCCTATCAACAAAGAAAAATATATTCTTCCATCCCCTATCACTGGAAGATGTGGTGCTCATCAAGGGACTTCTACCTGACCTCTTTCTAAAAAGGTATCTTTTGGAACCAAAGAGTTGAAGATCGTAGGAATATGCAATTTCATGGAGCCCTAAGTTTAGTCCATTTTCTCGGTTCACTTTAATGACAAAAGCAAAAACTCGCCAAGCCATCGGCATAAGTTGAGCATAAGCGAGTTGGGTTTTTCGGAAGAACTCAGAAACCAACAGTGGAAAAGGGTAGCTAAACCCTAGAAGGAAGGGATATTCGAAAAAACAGATCCATTTGAGGGAAATATGGTCAGACCTAAGTTTTATGAAAAAGGGATGAAAAATTGCACCATTTGGGAAGCAACATTGCTGCTTTATAGACTCTATTTGGGAATCATTGAACAAACAAGTTTCTTCGTCTGGTTTAGTAAGAAGATTTCCGCAAACGAAATCGTCGAGATTAATTTCTACGGGATCTTGTGGGGATGACACTTTCTTGGGTTTGGACGTAGACAACCTGGTCCTACCCATGGTTGACAAAGCAAAAAGAGAAAAATAAGCAAAGGAAGAAGGTGAGAGACGGAGAAGTTTTACCTTGGAGATGAACGGCACCGTGGGCCAACGGAGGAGAAAAGGAAGCTTTAAGAAGTTTAAATTATCCTCCCAAGTTGTTAATAAAAAGAAAAAGGATTCTTTTTCAAAAGTAACTCTCCAGACCCTTCGCCCCAACCGTCCATTTAATGCCACGTATTCCAAAACATCCCATCAGGCAGAGCGGACAGTTGGACCATTAATTCAAAAAAGAAAAACATTTTGCCTCTTCGATTGCCGGCATAGTCAAATGTTTTTGGGGACAAATTGTTGTGGGTATTTTTCGACATGGCGACATCTTAAATTGATCCCGCATACCGAGACGTCATTACCACAGTAAGTATTGTTCTAATATTTACTTATTCAATATTTCCTAATATTCTTATTCTTATTTTTCAGTAATTAAGAGAGGAATGCGGGATATTCTCCAGCACGTTCAACAGATCTTCAACAGCTCGGGCGACTTGGTCTCACGGAGGTTGAAATGATAAACCAAAATCCCGAGATTGTAGGAACCGTATTGACTCTTTCATATCTACTTGTATTTAAGGGGAAATGGAGACGGAAAAAACACATCATTGCTCACACGCACACACTTGACACTCAAGCTCTTGTAATCCTCTCCATTATCTTCCAAAGTTGTATTTGTGATCATTATAGTGAAACTTTTAAGGTTGGAGACCTAACTCCCGGGGTTTTTTTCCAAAGAGGTTGTCACCTCCAAGGTTTTCCTCGTTAACAAATCGTGGTGCCATTATCTCTTTTTCATACTTTTGTTCCATATAGTTGAATTCCACAGTCCCCTCCTTATTGTCCAATCCACACACTAAACAAAGTTAAGATTCTACTCTATTGTTTTTTCTACCAAAACATTTGGTATATTGGTGGAAACCATTAAACTTCCCGTTATCGCCTCCTAACACGAGTCGGGGATAAATTGTGGTTTAACAATCCCACGTACCGGTATCATCGTTTTCAAAAAAAAAAAAAAGCTTTTGAGGGTCAAGCTTCCGTCCCGGCATTAAAAATCATTTGTTGTGTGTGTGTTGATTTTTGCACATTTTCGTGTTGTTTTGGTCGCCTCGGAAAAAGTCAAAATTTTGACTGTCGGAATCATGTCCCTAACTGTCGGAATTCTTGTGCTTATATGCTTATGTGTTCATTAAATTTCAAAAAAAAAATTTCAAAAAAAAAATTTCAAAAAAAAAAAAGAAAATTTTCAAAAATAAAATAAAAATCATGCATCATATTTTTAAGACACATAAAAAATTTCTATTTTACTCGAAAAAGAAAATAGGCCTTGCACACTACGCGCACGTGACCTTACACTGCACACTACGTCCCTAACCCGGGGAAATCCTTGTCGCGGCCCGTTTGGTCTTATTACGCCTCTCGGTGCAAGCACAAGACTACCCAAACATCCCATGGAGCCTCGTATCGACCATGCACTTGTCCGTGACACACTCTGTCCGAGACCCGGTTGGTTTTTAGTTTGATCTGTGTCATGCCCTGTCTGTGTATAGACCTTTCCTTTCAAGCCTTTGTCGGCATACCGACCCAATATCTTTCGGGGACCACTAATCGGTCGAAGTGCCGGTTTTCCGCCGCAGACTTTGACCAAGATATTGACCGGCGCCTTGACTTCGGCTCTGACTGGCACAAATTATACACTGACTCCCAGCATTGACACTGAGTCATCAAGGATTAATGATTATTCCATGCCTAATTACGACCTAATTGACGACAAGTCAAGATCAATCGTGGACATTTATCAGTCCAAATCTTGCCGACTTTACTATCGAGCTCTCGGACATGATCTTGACTTTGACGTCAGCTTTGTCCGTAATTTATATCGAATGCTCGTTAAGACTCGATTACCCGCCAGACTTTTAGGATCGTTTTTCTTTCGGTCGGTGGGACCCGCTTGCCCTATAGGACCCTCGCCCGGGGCTGTCCACCCTGGGAGGTCGAAATACAGGTGGAATACGAGGGGCTTATATACGTAGTGACGGGGCCCACTGATCCAGGATCCAGAGTAGTTTACGAAAAAGAAGAGCAATCTTTTCCAACCGATTAGGTTAATAAAACATGTTTTAAGTAAACGTGAACAAATAACTGCATGTTGCATGAGCCCAAAGCCCAAACACCTACCCTCCTTCATTCCCAGACATCTGAACCCTCGTGCCTTTTCCCCCGTAGCTCCTCACAAAGGTTGGTTCCGGACACCGGGTCACCGTTTAATCAGTTGGGAAGAGTCAAGTGCATCGTCAGCTTCGCCGTCTTTTCCGACTCCGGGTTTCAGAATGTCTGCATCAGCCGGTAATGATGGGGATAATGTCACTCCGCCTCCCGGGACCCCTCAGACAGAACAGGCCGGTGGAATCGGTTAGCGAAACGAGATGAGGTTACGACGAGGAAGCAGCTGAATAGCCTTATGGAGGCTATTAAGAGCCATGGTTTGGCCGCCGGCCTGGATCCCGATGGCACCTTCACCGTGGAAGAAGGCGAGGATGCCAACCCCACTCTCGGTCACCCTCGACTACTCCGGGATGCCACCACCCATCTCCTATGGTGCCACTCCAGAACCACGTGTTCCTCGGTCTTCGGGTCAGCCGGCTCCCCAACCGCGAGATCACTGGATCCATGCGGCCAGACGGCACGAATCGGTTCACGGTCCCTCGGTGGGGACAAAGTCGATGGGAATGTCTTCTCATGGTTGGGGTTATCTCGGAATGCCCCAACAAATTGGAATGCCACCTCGGTTCGGAACCGATCAATCCGGACCTTCGCGCGATAGCCACGGTTCGAATGCCGCCACTTGGTTACGGGCCCCGGTCAGGAGCCCCTCCTCGGAATAGTACTAGTTATTTGCTCCTCACACAAATCCGTTCCTCACTCAGACTTCTATGGGTTACCAAGCCTCCATCCCGGTGTCATCCGAATCACCAGGACCGCAGTACCCCCCGGGTTATACACCCTCGCCTCAGCCAGCCATGCAATTCAACAGTCAGGGACAACAGCCCGCACCTAAGCCTACTTATGGGCCCCACTCTGGAAATCCAAGCTATCCGGCTACAGCAGGACTACCTCCACCTACTTTGCCATTTGAAAATTAACAGCAGGCCGCAAGGTTCTATCCCTTCACCCAGGCTCCTACTCATGCTCCCCCGGGCAATGTGGGCCAAGGGCAGGTTTTCACCTACGTCCCCGGATCGGCCGTTCCCTCCACCAGTCTGCCGCCAGTGGTAGCTCCTCTCTCTAACTCAGCCACTAGCTTGAATGCCACGGCTCCGCCACAAGACCCTCATCTGGCCTGGTTCATGGAACAACACAAGAAAATGAAAGCACAGATCGCTGAATTGACTGCCAAGAAGTCTGCTTTCCGGCCTACAGACCCGGACTCCATTGTTCCTCTGCCCCACAAATTCGTGATGCCTAACTTGGATCTCTTTGATGGGACTGCATGCCCGAAAACCCATTTGGACACATATACCTTGGCAATGAAGGCCAAAGGGTGCACCAATCAACAGTTAGCTGACTATTTCAGTCTATCTTTGAAATCCAGTGCCTTAAAGTGGTTCTTCCGTTTAAAACTCGAAGCCAGAGCTACGTGGGACCAGATTACCTATGCCTTCACAGAAAAATACAAGGCCAACTTGGAATGGGAAACAAATAGGGTTGACCTACAAACAACGATGCGGCGATCATGATAGAGAATGTTGGGGACTTCTACAAGCGGTGGAATCTGAAACTCAATGAAATGGCCATCCCTCCTTCCGAAGAGGAACAAGCTGGACATCTTCCAGTCATGCTTGAAACCGCATCTGAGAGCCTCCCTCGGTCACTTCCCGTACTCGAGACTTACGGGCCATAGTTAACTCTGCGGCTAAGTTTGAAAAGGCTTACAATCGGCAACCATTCTGCACGCCTACAGATATCGGGCTCCTCCTGCAAACACCGCCCCTGCTCCTGCTAAAGGCAAAGAGATGATTAACTATGCGGGACAGGAATGCAATAACACAACTCCTTTTGCTCCCAGAAAACCAGTCGAGCCCAGACCACGAGTCATGAACCTCGAAAACTTTGGAATGCCTCTAAATGACATCTTTAGGGGGCCCAGTGAAAGAAGGCTATGCTTTGCGGCCTTTGGAGAATTTCCAACCCAGGAAATCCGAATGCTCAGGTGGATACCTCAAAATATTGTGCTTTTCATCGAAGCTCACGGACATCGGCCCGACAATTGCTTCCCTTTGAAGAAGGCAATCCGGGGATTGATAGAGCGAGGAAAGTTGGAAGGACCAGGAGGCCCTAATACGATCAAAATCCCCTGCCAAGGAACCATAATCAGGTGAATATGATTGAATGTGGAGAACCTTCGTACGACCAGGAAGATGCGGAAAATGATGAAGGTCCCCAAATACCCACGGTCAACCTTGTCGAGGATCCTGAATTCGGATTCCCCCTCAGCCTTGAGGATATTGAACGAATCAACCCATCTTGGTCTCATGTCAGAGACTCCTTGCAAGAATACGAGGCTCGCTACTTCTCAGAGGAGGGAATAGGCGTCTTCGAAGGCTGGGCTGTTCCGGTCAAAACATGAGAAAACCATTTACACAAGATGGTTAGAACAATCGAGAAGAATCGAACAAGAAAGCTTCCGGCGAGCGCCCGTACTGGGGCTTATCAGCAAAGAGGCCGAAGAGCACTTGGAGCTAGTACACTTCTGCAAACTGGCTATTGGAGAAGTCGAATACGATCCCGAAGGCAGTGAAACTGAAGAATCAGAGGAGGAAGAACCCTTCTACATTCTACCTGGTGTCAAATACGTGCCACCTCCTCTCACTCTTCCCCCGCAGTTTCTGGGAGGAGAAGCCGAATCGCAATTACCACTTCCGGGAATGGGAGCATATGATAACTTCTGCGGTTGCACGCACCCATATTCCCCTAACGGGTTTGATCGGCGTTCCCTCTCAGCCGAAATCCCGGTAGTATGGGAAGATGATTCCGATGACAGCAATGACGATAATGATGACGAGAGCGAAGAGTCAACTGAAGCCCCAGATCCGGAAACAATCTGGAACAATCATGCCGGAAATGAGCCCATGGGAGCCAGGCACAAAGGCTGGTTATCAGCAAGCGACGACGAAGAAACTTTGAAAGACGAATATGAAACCGAGGACATGAAGGCCATGAAGTTTCCTGGGTCTGAGCACGTGGATGTCTTAGAATTCAACACTGCCTACCATGCTTTGGGGAAAGGGTTTTCAGGTGTCCGATCCAGTGATAGTTGAAGATCGATAGAGAGAGAGGAAACTAACTCCCATCCGCCCAAATGAGAAAATAACCATGGTCAGATCAAATCCGCCAGAACAATGTAACGCTCCTTGTCGGGGTTACCCAAGAAGAGGTCACCTTCCCGAATGCATGTCGGCTTTCGAGAAGTCCTAGAAGCTGGCATGATACCGGATGCGCCTCCCACAGAATGCTATAATCATTTCCAACTCTGAGTATTACGAAAGGAACCAGAATGGTTGCAGCTATCTGGGATGAAATCGAAAAGCCGCGAGTCCGACAATGGCGACTCTTGTTGTATGATAACTATGAGCGAGGCGGCTATGGGAGCGAATCGGGACGTCCTAGCTCTGTGGGCCATCCGGGCAACAACACAACCCCAGACTCAAAAGCCTGTGACTTGGGAAGCGGTTATAAGGGCCGCCCGGGAAGGAGCCGTGCAGCTCGGCCCCTCAGCGTTGCTAGACTCCGTCGGACCGGTGGCCGATAGCTAAAAAGGCTCCCCGATTGACCTTGGCGGCCTTGAAGAAATCCAGTCGAAGCGACTAATGAGGAAGTTAACTGTTGGACCCGATCCGGGCAAATCTTCCAAGGAATCCCAATGCAGATAAGAAGGCCGCGGTCGAAGCACACAGGGAGAATCGCCGCCCTATGCTAAGGCAGCTGAAGCTCCTGACCCCGAAAAAGAGGACCGTGCTCACCCGGTTGGAAGCAGACACGGGCCAACATCTCTTTGTGGTCCCTGCTCACCTCATCCTATCCCCATAAGCTGAAGCTGGAAGAAAGCACTGCTCGCGCCTTGGTCCCTATTGATGCTACTCCGATGACGTGGTACAGTCGATTGGAAACATCATTACGGGGAACATAATCACTTTCGCAGATCTCGACCTCCCTCAATTTGGGGCTGATCATAACGAGCCTCTCTTCATCACAGTCCAAGTGGATGAACGACGCCTCCCTCGGGTCCTGGTTGATAATGGAGTCGGGAATGAACATTCTTCCGGCGAAGATCGTGACCTGCTTGATGTCAAGACTACAGACTTGAAGCCTTCCTCCTCGCAAGTCAAAGCTTACGACTCGACATCTCGGCAGTCCTTGGAGTCGCTACCTTGGACCTCTGGTTTGGCCAGAAATTGATACTGTGGAATTCCAGGTTATTGACATCCCAATCACATTTAATGCCTTATTGGGAAGACCTTGGCTGCACCGGAGTCAAGGGGTTGCCTCAAGCCTCCACGGTGTGTGAAATTCGTCTCGAATGGGGACTGACGACCATTTATGGGGATTTAGTCACCTTGGAGGGCACGGATACGGGTGGAATACCTATTCCTGGAAATCAAACATGACGAGGAAGGTCTCGTGCTAACGGGCTTCACGGTCGAGCCTCCCAAAGCCCAAGTGTGCAACATGGATCTGACGGTCGCTCGGGATGAAATCCCTTCGGTCTTGAAAATGATGAGAAAGATGAGCTACTGCTGGCTTAAAGGGTGCAGGGGAAGCACCGACAAGGAATCCACAAGCTCGTCGAGGTGAAAGGACGAGAAACTTCGCCACGGCCTGGGATATGAGGCCTCCTCGGTGAACGGCGAAAGGAAAAGATTGCCTGAAGCTCACAGGAAGGGTCAGGTCAGCGACCCTAAATCTCTCCCTTCAGTCCTAACTTGGCGACTACTTTGTAAAGGGTCCCACACAACCGGGTAACATCAGAGAGCCCGCTCCTGCAGGAAGGGTGGCTGAAGCTGCAGATAGCCTCAACAAGTTCAGGGGAGCCAAAGCTAACCCGGTCATGAGAATGTTCTGGACCTACCCAAGATGCAGGGGCTACCGCTACCATGAGAAGTGAGTACACCTTCAAAGGCGTGCCAAGCCTAGTGGAACAGGTTCGAGAAGCTCACAACCACAATTCCTACTCCAGGAAGGTCCGAACACTGAGTTTGAATTGGCCATGCAGGAAGCCGAAGCCACAGAAGTCTTTTCAGATGATTGGGATGGTCCAATTATGCGGCGATTATTCGAGGAAGAGATCCGGGTGCCGGACCTGATTGATTTCAGCTCAGTCAAAGAAATGGTAGCAATGATCGAGGAGGAGGAGCACGAGCAATTCCCGAGTCGTAGAGGATCAGCTGGCAGCGATTAGCGCATGCTAAAGGAATTGGGAAACTCTCTCAGGCCCGTCAGCGACCAAAGAAGAAATGATCACCAAGCGCATAGGATTGGGGTCTCCCG